>JAJIBD010006310.1:0-133869 GCA_021461705.1 Cryptotis parvus | reverse complement strand
TTCTCTGCACCAGACCATAACTACTTGAATTCTATTGTAAACCATGTCACTTCAGTTAAAATAATTAAATTTTTCCATTTGTATACACAAATTCAGGCAAAAATAACACCTGTGACTAAGAAAGAAAATAAATTAAGGATGGATGTTATGACTATGGGACAACAGAACATGAGCACGTAACCCCACACATGTGGCTAACTTAGATTTGAATGCTATATATTGGTTAATAATAGCTATATATTAACTTCTTTCCTTTATACAGTAACTCTTTTTATTCTGATTTGACTGCCTCTCTTCCTTCGCCTATTGCTTTTTCTTTTCCATTTTCTTCTGCTTCCCTTCTCCCCCTCCCTCTTTTTTTAAGATGTCTCCCTGAAGGAGTTCCCATCCCCAGTGATCCGTCATCGAAGACGCACTTGAATAGCTGACATGATGTAATGCTTTGACATTAGGCAATTCCCAAGGCAGCCCCCCACCCCTGATGCAGAATAAGCTGTCAGAGCATGAAATTGGTATTTTTACATATTCTTAATGTACAGATGTCAGTCTGAAAACCATTCTCTAGTATTATGATTAGTCTTTGTCTCATTTTCTTTTTATGCCAAGATCCATTCTTGTGATTTATTTTCTTTGGGGAGTTTCAAAGAGGGAAGACAAAACTTTGATAATCCAGTTTACTGATGCTGCCAAAAGGTGCAAGCAAACTTTTAAGTCTCTGACCGTGTTTTTGGCCGCAACACGTCTGGCAGAGGAGAGAGAGGTAGCGGGAAGGGCCAGATACAAGGTGGAAGAATAATCACTAGCTCACTTGATAGTGCCAGATTCTTTGGCAGCTTCCAATCAGATCTACTTGCCGGGGCTGGAGAGCTAGTACAGGGCTCACTGTACTTGCCGTGCTTGTGACTGAGCCTGGTTCCATCCCCAGCACCATATGGTTCCCCTGAGGCACCCTCAGACAACCCTGGGGACCTCTGAGCACACCCAGGTTGGCTCAGATAAATCCTGACACTGCAGGACCCCAACAGCACCAAATTCTTTTTATTTTTTAAGCACCAAATTCTTGAGCCCTTACATTTGCATGTCTGGTCAGGTTGACTGAGAATCTTCAGCGGGGCCTTCAGGCCTTCTGAGTGTCTTTTGAGAGTACTTACCCTCCAAGAAATTTTTTTTAAAAAGATCAAATCTGTAGCTCACAAGTTTGTTAATCTCAGAAATGAAAGCCCCAGGCTGATGGGAGGAGTAGCATGTCTAAAAGGAATAATTGTGTATAAAATTCACATGGTAAGAACTGAAGTGATTTGAGACACAGATCGTCCAACTGCCCATATACTCAGCAGTGTCCAAATGGGATACCTTGGGGCGGATTGATAGCCCAGCGGTAGGGCATTTGCCTTGCATGCGGCGGCCTATGCCGGCTGGGGTTTGATCCTCAGCATCCCATATGGTCCCCCGAGCACCGTCAGGAGTCATTCCTGAGTACAGAGCCAGGGAGAAACCCCTGAGAGTCGCCGGGTGTGACCAAAAAAAAAGCAAAAAAAAAAAAAAAAAAAAGGATACCTTCCATCATGGATGTCTCCTGCCTTGTGGCTCTGCCACTTCATATGGGAATAGTGGGTAAGACCACCCGGCTTTCTTCCTTTCCTTGAGGAACTGTAATGTCTTCTTTTTTTTTGGGGGTGGCTTTCTTCCTTCCACATGCTCCCAGCACCTTCCTGCCTTCCTCTCCAGTGCTGCAGGGAGAGGGCTGTGCTGCAAGTCCTTAGTGCCAGGCCCCTGCCAGCAGGGTTTACTTGGGTCTCCCCAGTGGGGGAACTTTAGCAGGAGATTAAAAACAGAAGGAAGAGGAGAAGCTCAGGCTTCTTTGGAAGGGGAGATACTGCCAGATTCTTGGACCGAACTCCATGCCTGGGGGCCCTGGACAGAGTCGCCTAGTTCTGACTTCCCAGGGGTGGTCCCAAGAGCATCACCTTTTCCTCCCTACCCTGGTTTAGCATCTGCAGTGGCCGCTAGCTCTCGTTGCTGCCCTCTTGTCAAGAGGCTGCTTCCCTGCCCACCCCCTCCCCTCTTGGTTGCTAGGGTGGGGACCAGGCGTCCCCCAGCTGGCGTTGGTGCTTGCACACTTGGTTGCAATGTTCACTGGGGTTGCACTTGGTTTTCTATTTCTTTATTTTTGTGTTTATGTTTGGAGGCCCTGTGAGATGGTGGGCAGTGGCTACTCTGGCTGTGTGCTCAGGGATTGTTCCTGTAGATACTAAGGAACCTCGCGGTGCTGGAGCCTGAACCCAGGCCTCCTGTATGCAAAGCCTCCACTCTAGCCTCCTGAAGTCTCTCCCCAGCCTCTGCACACATTGTTCCAGGTGTGATGCTTGCACACACTTGGCCATGGTGCACGAGATGGTTTGGTTTGTTGTTACATCAGGAATATAGCACTGGTGGTGTTCCGAATGTGGAGGGAGCCAGGAATTCAGCTCCAGGCCCCAGGACGACCAGGCAGGTACTGTCCCACTAACCCCCCCACTAACCCCCGCTACTTCATTTTTTTAACCACCACTTCTTCTGTAGCTCCTCCCTGCATTGCATAAAACCAGTCAGTGTCCAGGTGGGCCCTGACCTACAGGATTCAGCACATGACCAGACCTGAAAAACAAAGCACCTATTTCCAACAAAAGGATTGACTCGGACATGACCATCTGACTCAAGCTGACCCATCATATTTCTCCCCGTAGCTACATTTTATTTGTTTGTTTGTTTGTTTGTTTGTTTTTTGATCACTTGATCACTTGATCACTTGAATCCCATTATTCATCGATTTGCTCGAGCAGGCGTCAGTAATATTTCCATTGGACCTTATCACGTGCCAACGTAGCCCGATGGCATCTGTTTGATTCAGGAATATGAAGAGCCTCAAACCGTTTCTTCAGGGTCTTGATAAGGAAGTCTGACCATCTTGTAGGTGGGTGGCCACGTGATCTTTTGACATACCATGGGATCCAGTCGGTAATGGCTCTAGTCCAGTGGTTGTCTCCAAATTGCATTACATGTCCAGCCCATCTGATTTTCGATGCCTTGGCAAACGAGACAGCATCCCTGTTTTTTGATATGTGGAGGAATGAAGGCGTTTGGGACCTCATTTGGCTGTGTTCAGGACTTACACCTGTCTCTGCTACAGGATCGCTCTTGGCGGGATCAGAGTGCGATATGGGTATGGGGATCAAACCTGGGTCAGCCATGTGCGAGGCAGAGGCCCTACCTGACTCCAGTCCAGTAGCTACACTTTTGTGACTTGGTCTCTGAGTTGGGACAGGGTTAGAATGGGATCCACAGCCTATCGATGGAGAGGATGAGAGGATGAAGCTGATGTTCATCAAGAACTGGCCAGAGCTGGGGAGACTTTGCTGACACCCTCTAAGAATCTAAATCCCCACAGTATGTAGCCTGAAACACCCATCTGCATGAAGCTGTTCTGCTCTGTGCTTTCTTCAGCTCACTGTGTCTAGCTGCCCTCACTAAACCTAACAAATACAGTTCGGTTTGGTAAAAATCTATTCCAGGGAGGAGTCTCAAATCACCTTTTCCCTCAGGTTCTCAGCCTGTGTTAGTTCTGGGCTCCTGCCTATGAGCTAGCTGTTCCCCTCCCGAGAGGAGCCTGAGCTATGCGGCTGTTCCCCTCCCACGTAGACCCTGACCTATGCGGCTGTTCCCCTCCCGCAAGGACCCTGGGCTATGCTGGTGTTTCCCCCTCCCTCGAGAACCCTGCGCTATGCGGCTGTTCCCCCTCCTATATAGATCCTGGCCTCTCCATTTGCCCACCCTGACCTGTGCATCTCCTCCCCTTCCTCAGTGTCCGATGTCTCCACTGATCCCCACAGCTTCCTTGGGGCTTTTCTGCACACTACTGACCCTTCCTTGTCCCTCCTGTCCAGGACTATGCTGGTGTCCTGTCCTGCTGGCAGCTCCCGGCGTGATGTTGAGGAGGACAGGTCTGTCCAACCTAAAGCCAGGGAGTCAAAGGCCTTCATGCCATCTCCCTGGTGCTCTCAGGACCTCATGTCCTCATGGCCTCCCCTGCACTTTGAGGCCTCAGGTCCCCAAGTATGATGCTACGTACTGTGTTCTGTGTGGTCCCTGGGATGCTGTGGGACCCTGGGATAAGGCTGAGGGTTGACTGTTGACTGTTCCTCAGAAATTACAGTTCCTCTGGGGAAAAGCCCACAAACCCTCTCAAACATGAACTTTTCCCAGGAATGGCCACACATGCTAAGTGCGGGTCACTCCCCCAGACTTTACTTATTTTAAATTTTGAACCATCCTTGAACTCTGCAAAGTGCATTTTGTCTTAGTGCTTCAGATGAAGAAATGGAAACTTGGGGAGGTTGAGCAGCTTGTTTGAAGCCTAAAGGGGGTGAGATTGAAATAAGGTCTGGGGAACTCCCCCTAGCCCCTACCCTCCAACCTAACCTGTCCCAGGTCACATGTGTGTTCAGAAACCAGAGATGGATTATTCTTTCCAGCTACCAGACCTGATGGGAGAGCTATAAGAGGCTATGGAGGGTCAGTGGGTAGGGCGTTTGCCCTTGCACGCCGGCCCATGCCGGCCCGGGTTCAATCCCGGCATCCCATATGGTCCCCCAAGCACTGCCAGGAGTAATTCCTGAGTGCAGAGCCGGGAGAAATCCCTGAGCATTGCTGGCTGTGACCCAAAAAAAAAAAAAAAAAAAAAAAAGGCTATGGAGGGTGAGAGAGGGTACTCAAATAGGCATATGCTGGTATCTTTTTTTTTTTTTTGTTCAAATTTTATTACACCATTTTTATTTTTTAAATTTTTTATTTTTACAATTACAAAGATATACAATTAAAAAGTTCATATTTGGGTTTTGGTCATACAGTGTTCCAGCACCCATCCCGCCACCAGGGCCCATCTCCCACCACCAAAGTCTCTGGTTCCCTCCCCTCCTCCCCAGTCCTCCATGGCAGGTTCTTTATTTCTTTCCCTTTCTCTCTCTTTCTCTTTTCCTTCCCCTCCAGACTATGGATTACAGAACATGCATTAAAGGGTTGTCATGTGTATCTTTTTACCTTTATTTAATGCTCAGTTCTAGGTTGGCATTAGTACCCTCGACAACTGTTAGCACACTGTTCCATTTTCTGTCTTACCTAGCCTCTGACTCCCACACGTTTGTGATAATTTCTACCTTTGACAAGACCTCCTGATATATGTTTCACTTGACCTTGAATATTGGTATCATCATATGTACATATATATTTATGTTATGCAAATAAATGCAGTCATTCTATTATTACACCACTTTTAGACATACAATTGCAAGATGCTCATGTCGGAGTTTTGGTTCTACAGTGTTCCAACACCCATCCCTCCACCCGAACCCATCTCCCATCACCAATGTCCCCACCTCCCTCCCCCCAACACACCTCAACTACTTGGTGGGTTCTGTATGTCTTTTCTCTCCTCTCTATCTCTCCCTCCCACCTACCTTTCCTAAACATCGTAGAATGCAGTACACTAAAGGACATAACTGTTTCCACTAGTTTGATGGACAGCGCTGCAGCAAGCGGCAGCGCAACTTAGGGGCCTCATGGTCAGCGTCCGACAGCGAGGGTGGTGGCTAGTGTGGTGGGCGAGTCTCATCTGGCTGCTTCCGGGATCCCCCAGAGGTGATGGGCCTACTCCCAAAACCCATCTGTCCTCTTGGGGCCTCATGGTCAGCTGAGCCTGGGGAGAGCTGAGTTCCAGCTTCCTTTCTTTTTATTGGTTGGTTTTCTGTTTCTTTGGGCCACACCCTGTAGTGCTCTGGGGGCTATTCCTGGTTCTTTGATCAAGAGCAAAGAGCAAAGGGGGTGGCGGTGCTTAGGAAACCATATTCAGTGCTAGGGATTCAATTCCGGTTGGTGTGATGTAAGCAGGGTTTACTTTACTTTCTGTACTATATCTCTAGCTCCAGATACCAGATTTCTAAACAATGTAGGACTGAAAATATGAAGGAAAATCCCAATAAAAAATCTAGAAATCTGGTGGCGGAGATTTCAAGTGTTAAAAGCACTTGTTTTACATGATGCCAAATTGGGTTTGATTATATGTGGGCCCCTGAGCACAGTCAGGATTGATCCCTAAGCACAACTGGGTGTGACTCCAACATCCACT
This sequence comes from Cryptotis parvus, assembly GCA_021461705.1. Classification (NCBI taxonomy): domain Eukaryota; kingdom Metazoa; phylum Chordata; class Mammalia; order Eulipotyphla; family Soricidae; genus Cryptotis; species Cryptotis parvus. Next base: position 127,709 of record JAJIBD010006310.1, on the reverse strand, counting down.
ACCAAAAAAAAAAAAGGGACGAAATCACTGCTTTACCTAAATAACAATAATAACACACTATCACTATCACTATCTTCCCTTTCATCATCTATTTGCTTGAGCGAGCACCAGTAATATCTCCATATGTCCTGTCTCATGCTAGTAGAGCCCAAGGGCATCTGCTTGCTCCAGGAACATAAAGAACCTCAAACCATTATATTAGGTCATGGGAATAACCTAATATAATTGTTACTGGTATTTGGCATATTAAATATGACATGGACATGGGGCTGGAGCGATAGCCCAGCTGGTAGGGCATTTGCCTTGCACGCCACCGGCCTGTGCCGGCCCGGGTTCGATCCCGGCATCCCATATGGTCGCCTGAGCACAGCCACGAGAGATTCCTGAGTGCAGAGCCAGGAGAAACCCCTGAGCATTGCTGGGTGTGACCCAAAAAGCAAAAGCAAAAAAAAAAATGACATGGACAGCTTGCCAGGCTTGCCGTAAGGGTGGCATACTCTTGTAGTCACCTCTAAATACAGCATTTATTGATGAACTGAGCTGGGCTGTGATAGGCCTCGTCTGCTGGGTGGAGTTCTGATGAGAGGGAGGTCGGATGTGGAATATGGCGGCCCTCATGGAGTGGGGGTGTTGTCTGACTTGTTGTGAGGCTCTGCTCGGGTGGCAGGCCAGGGCTAGAACCCACCATCCCTCCCGGGTGCATCGTGAGCGGCTGGGCACAGGGAGAGCAAGTAGCAGCTCTGCGCCATGTTTGTGAGTCTCTGGATCAGCATACCTGGGCCAGATTGAAAAAAAAAAAACTGCTGCAGGGTGGGTGTCGATGATCCGGGCTGTGATAGGCTCACCAATAAAGTAAAAAATTGTATCAGTATCACACTTGATTTGGGCATAAAGAGGGCACCAACCTCAGGGCAATTTGAGGGCATTTAGAACTTTTGTTTGATGGGCTTTATTTCTTTTGGCTTTTTGGTGATACTCAGGGGTTATTCCTGGCTCTGCACTCAGGGAATTACTTCTGGAGGTGCTCAGGGGACCATATGGGATACCTGGGATCGAGCCTGGGTCTGCTGCATGCAAAGCAAATGTTCTACCTGCTGTACTATTGATCCAGTCCAGGCATTTTTTCCCCAGTGGTGATTGATCAAAACTTTATTGCAATGTTTTGACTTTGGTTCTCCAGTGGCCACAATTCCCTTAAGACACAATCTCTTTGCAGGCAAAAGGAGTCACACAAGTTTGGGGATGGGGTGGAATGGGGCAAGCAAACGGGATTGGCCAAGGCATTTAGACTTTTGATCAAAGTCACATAATGTCTGGTGAATGTCAGGGTTCTGCTGGTTGACCTGGAGAAAAGAGTGGCTGAATCCTGGGCAGCACCAGCCAATTGAGCCAGTTTAGCCAAGCCCAGCTCCAGTGGAGAGGACATGCAGGCAGCTCAAGGGAAGCTGGCGAAGCTGTCAGGGAGTAAGCGATGGCTCTCTCTTGTCCTATTTGGGGCCCGAGTGGGGTCTCTGGTCAACAGTTGACCTAGCTCAGAAGACACTACCTGGAGGCAGTGTCTGGTGCTCCCTGCAGGAAGTGAGGTGGAATCACGATCCTAGAAAGAGGATGGGGAAGGGGCCAGAATTTGAGGCCAGGGATGATATAGAGAGTCCTTGGGCCATCTTAAGGAAGCAGGTAATGGGAGATGGTAGTCATGGAAGTGAAGGTCAGATCTCCAACAGGAGGGTGGACTGGAAAAACAGTGGATAGACTGTTTGCCTTACAGATGGCCGGCCCGGGTTCTATACCCAGCATATCATAAGTCCCTCAAGCACTGCCAGGAGTGGTCCCTGAGTACAGAGCCAGGAATAACCCCTGAGCATCACCTGGTATAATGCCCAAACCAAAACAGACACAAAAGGCTCTCCAACAGGAGGAATATGACATAATATTCTCAAGTTGCCAAGAACTCAGGGTTGTTGGATACCTGTATGGCATCTGACCAGTCCTCAATGTCTCCCTTCTTTTGTGCTTTTAGTTATTTGCTGATTTTGCCCCCACTTTGGTAGTTTATTCATACAGCAAATGTTCCTCCATTTCTTCCATACTGTAGTCCCTACAAGGCAATGGGGATACAAAGGCAAATAAAAAGTGGCTGTTGGCTGGAGGGAAGGCTCAATGGGCTGTGTACACACTTTACATACAGAGAGACTGGGTTTCATTCTCTAGTTTGATTGGAATGATCTCCACACACATAGCCAGGAGTAACTTCTGACCATTGCCAGGTGTCACTCAAAAAGCAAAAGCAGGGGCCAGAGCGATAGCCCAGCGGGTAGGGTGTTTGCCTTTGCACGCGCCAGCCCATGCTGGCCTGGGTTCGATCTCTGGCATCCCATATGGTCCCTCGAGCACCGCCAGGAGTAATTCCTGAATACAGAGCCAGGAGAAACCCCTGAGCATTGCCAGGTGTGACCCAAAAGAAAAAAAAAAAAAAAAAAAGCAAAAGCTAACAAACAAAAATTTGAATAGTGATCCCGATTCTAAAAAGCCCTGGTTGGTGGGGTTGATGAGGGCATGATTCAGAGAAGGCATCCCAGAAAAGGTAACACTTAGAGGACACAGGTCAGGGAGCCAGAAGGCCTGGGTTCCTCCCAGAGTGGTATCACTAGTCCAGTAGGTGACCTTGGGCATGCCCATTCCTCTTGTTGGACTTTACTCTGACCCTCAGTAAAATGACTAGGAAGGATTATGATGATGTCTTCGGGGCTCTCTTCCAGCTCTATCATTCTGTGATTCTAAATCCCTTTATAACAAACTCTAGGAGAGGAGCTTTGCTCTTGCAAATGGAGTGTAAAGTTAATCCTGCCTGTGCAGAAGCTAACTAATGTGCGTGTGTGGTTTATCCTACTTCATTAAACCCCGACTCCCCACAGAGCAACACGGAAGGCAGCCCAGGCAGGTAATGCTGGAGTGTTGCTGAACGGTGCCTCCTAATGGGAAATGATCCCCCAATTTTTCCTCTGGTTTATCAACACAAAGCCTGTATCCCCCATTTTCCACACGGCTACTTGGCCACATGTGTAGATCTAGGACCCCATAGTAGAAATGGCAAAAGGGCTTTGACACCTTATTTATATGCAGTCTCCACCCCTCCCACCATGCTGCAGGCAGCACCATCATTTTGTGTATGAAGAAACCTAGAAGGTAGATGAATTAGGGGGTTGCTGAGAAAGCGCATGGTGTGGAAGTGAAAGGATGGCACTGCTCATTAAGGGGTGGGGAGAAGAGAAGGGAAGGGAAACAAAGGAAAAGGGAAGAGGAGGGACGGGAAGAGGACAGAAGGGAAGGAAAGGTTCTGGTGGTTGAGGGGCACTGGTAGAGGGCGGGGTGCTGGAACACTGTGTGACCGAAACCCCCAAGCACGAACAATGTTGTAATTGTATATCTCACGGTGGTATAATAAAAAAAAAAAAAAAGACAGAGAAGGGAACATGTGTGAATAAATGTCAAAAGGGCTGATACCAACATAGAACTGAGCATTAAATACAGGCAGAAAAAATGCACATGATGGCCTCTAAGTGTATCTAGTGCAACCCACAATGTGAAGAGAAGGAAAAGAGAGAGAGGGAGAGAGAAAAGAGATAAAGAACCTGCCATTTAGGCAGGCTTTGGGAGAGGGGAGGGAATTGGGGACATTGGTGGTGGGAAGTGGGCACTGGTGGAGGGGAGGGGGTGCTGGAACACTGTGTGACCGAAACCTCTAAACATGAACAACGTTGTAATTGTTTATCTCACTGTGGTATAATAAAATATTTAATTAAATAAAAAAAGAAGGGAAGGAAAGGGAAGGTAAAGGGGGGAGAGAGGGAGGGAGAGGGGTAGGGGAAGGGAGGGGATGGGAGGAGAGGAGAGGGAGGGGAGGGAGGGAGGGAGGGGAGGGAAGGGAAGGAGCTCTAAGGCAACCATGATAAATGAAAACTTGCCCTTTTTTGTAAAATTCTTGCATGTTCCTGATACTTTTTCAGAGACTCCAAGAAAGCACCCATTCTAGATGGGGGTGTGGAGAGATTTTCTTGAGCCCAAGAAGAATGAGTAGACCACTGCATATGAGCATACCTGGACTTCACAGTTAAGATCTGACTGAGGGAAGAGCTCGTGACTTCCATGTGAGGTCCTGAGTTGGATCCCCAGCATCACACACAAACACACACACACACACACACAAACACATTCACACATAGTCAACTAGATAACAGTTTATGTGTGATAAATAAAGTGAGACAAATCCTAAAGTCAAGTTAAACTGAAGGATGTCAAAGAAGGAGCTTCCCCATGCCCCAATATCACCTGGTCCAATACCCTTGTTTTCTGAATGAAAATAAATGAGGTTGAGAGTACAGAGATTTTTCAGTGTCTCCTGGTTAACTCAAAGGGAACCCAAGACTAAAAATTAATTTCCTGCCACCCACTAAGTTCTCTTTTGTTGCTCAGATAAGAGCAACAGTGTTTTCCAAGATGAATTTTTATTTATTTCTATTTATTTATTTATTTATTTATTTATTTATTTATTTATTTATTTATTTATTTATTTTTGCTTTTTTGGGCCACACCCGGCAATGCTCAGGGGTTTCTCCTGGCTCTGCACTCAGGAATAACTCCTGGCGGTGCTCGGGAGACCATATGGGATGCCGGGATCGAACCTGGGCCGGCATGGGCAGGCCACATGCAAGGCAAATGCCATACCCGCTGGGCTATCATTCTGGCCCCCAAGATGAATTTTTAAAAATCAAAGGATTTTATTTGTTTGTTTGGGGGACTCCCAAAAAGTGCTCAGGGTTCAAAGGACACTTCTGGAAATTAAGGGCAACCAGGCCAGATGGTTCAATGTTTAGATCCAGTAGAGCTGGGAGCTATTAGGACCTTTTGGTATGTAGGGGCTTATACAGTGCTAGGGATGGAATTAGGGTCCTTGTACATGTAAAGTATAAACCCCTGACCTATGAACTAGCTCCCCATTCTCAAATCATGTTACTGTGGAACTATGGCATGAGGTCACAAAAGGAGAACATGATTGCGTGTGAAAGAAATGTGTGTCTAGGCACCAGGGGAACGTGTATTTAAAAATAGGTTCTGACTTATGAGTGAAATCTAGGCATGAACAGCTTTGTAACTGTGTATCTCACAGTGATTCAATTTTAAAAAAAGGTTCTGACTGTGCAGCGATAGTACAGAGAGGGCACTTGCCTCCACGTGCTCCACCTGGGTTTGATCCCAGCATCTCCTATGGTTCCCCTAGGAGTGATCCGTGAGCACAGAGCCAGGAGTAGCGAGTCCTGAGCACAACTAGGAGTGGCCCCAATATATATATTCTGAGATCCTGCACCAAAAACTGCGATGTAGTAAGACAGCTTGGCTATTGTAAGTAGCTCGGTGTTTTTTGGACCATACCTGGCAGTGGGGAGACAACCCCAGGGTTGGTGCTGATGTTGCTGGGGGCTCTGTGCACCTTGGCCCTCCTCCTGGTGGAAAGCATGTGCTCAGCCCCTGAGCCATGTCACCAGCCCTGGTTTCTGTTGTTGTTGCTGTTTTATTGTTTGTTTGATTGACTTTTTGTCCATACCCATCTGTGCCTAAGGATCACTCCTGGCAGAGTTTGGGGGACCTGGTAGAGTTTGGGCTGGGGATTGAATCTGGGTCAGCAGCATACAAGGCAAGCGCTCTACCAGCTGTACTATCTCTCCAGCTTGGTCCTGTAATTTTTTTCAAAGCCTGCAAGTTGATCCTTGTGGGATAGTCATGGACCTAGACAACACTTTCCACGTTTTTTTTTTTTTTTCATTTTGGGTCACACCCGGCAATGCCCAGGGGTTACTCCTGGCTCTGCACTCAGGAATAACTCCTGGCGGTGCTCGGGGACCATATGGGATGCCGGGATCGAACCCGGCCGGCACAGGCCGGCCGCCTGCAAGGCAAATAAATGCCTTACCCACTGGGCTATCACTCTGGCCAGATAACACTTTCCACTTAACAGAGGGAAACTGAGGTGCAGATTAGGGCAGGGGCAGTGACTGCTAAATCATACATCATTTCACCAGTTGTCCAGAAGAGAACCATGCAAGGCTCCGTATCTTAAAGAATTGATATATTAATAACGTTCTCCCCCAATATAATTTTTGTACTTGGCACATTCGATTTTTTGGGAAGCAGCTTAAGAGATTCCTAGCCACGCAGCAAGGCGCTCAGATTTGTGCAATGTTTACAATGACTTTGTTGTTCATTAAACAAATTTACCCAGACTAACCCAACATGAAAGAAATCATCTTGTTTACAGTGAGATCCTGACAGAAATACGTGTTGCCAAGACAGACAAACACACATAAACCTGGATTGCCGAGTGGGACATGATCTGCTGCTGCAGCCAGTTTTTCTCATTAGAACTTGTTTTATTTGAACATGACTCAGTACCCCGTGTAAATGTGCAGTTGTTAATCTTATTACTATATGGAAAACAAATTAATTAGTATGCATGATATTGGAGATGAGTTGTAAGGTCGGTGTTGGAAAGATTAGGAAAACACACTCATTACGCCAAATGATATCTGATCTACATGTCTGACTTCCACTTTAAGATTGGTTCCAAAATATGGGCAACAAATATAGCTAATAATCATCAAGCTTTTGTGCTCAGCATCTAAATTTGGGGTTGGCCAGCATTTCACACATCGCCTTCTTTGTTTCAAAACAAAGGTTGGTGTGGCGTATAGCCAGCGTCAGTGCCCCAGCCCAGCACCTTCTTGGGTTCCAGCTCCCACCCCAAACTGAACCCAGCTCAGAGAGATCTTACTTTTCTTTTTGATTATTGGGACCTGAGACAGTGCATAGCAAGACACTGAAGTATTTTGCAAATTCTCCACAACTGCATCCTCTAGGATTTGTTTCTTAGGATTCAGAGTTTCAGGCCTTAGAGAGACAGATGGGGTGGCACAGGAGTCAGGAAGCGAGGAGGCCTGGTTTTAAGGATTTGTGTTTGCTGGAGAGGAAGTCAGTTGGGCACTGAGAACTTGCTTTCACATTCCATCTCTGCAGTTGTGTGGTTCTGAACAGGTCCTGGTGTCCTGCGGCCCAGAGATGAGGATTCATCCCATTCAGAGTAATGGTGGGGGAGGAGGTGCTGGGGAGAGAGGTCAAGGAACTGGGACATGTACCTGGAACATAGTAGGCCTCAAATTCAAACCCCAGCATTTCATAGCTCTGGTGAACTCCAAGTACTGCTATATGTGGCCCTGGAAGCTTTCAGCACTGCTGGGCCTAAGCAGAACTACTTTGAACTACCCAGCTCAGTTGGCGAAATATCATCAGAAGTGGTCCCCAAGACTCCCTGAACACAGGGAGACCCCCTATCCTTCCCCCAAATCACGTATGTAAAGCAGTGTCCAGTAGATAATGGCATCCAAGTCACTTTCATTGTCTGCTGTCCCCCAAGAATATATCGTACCACCTTTGCCAGGTCTACTTCTTTCTCTAGCATCTGTCAAACGGTCTCACAAGACTGCCTCAGGGACAGTGATTTCACTGGGCGGCTGTACCAATGGGCATGCAAGAGATGCAAGTGGATTCTGTAGCCTGAGAGTTATGGTCAGACACAGCTGCGGGACCAGGGTTCCAACATCTGAAGACTGGCCTTTAGCCCTAGAACCTGGTCCTGTTCTACCCCAATGCATTTTCTCCAGTTGACATCCCCAGATCCCCGCAAACCTCAAGCCAGGTTGATCCATCCAGTAACACAGAGGGTAGAGAAACATCCCCTGCCTGCCTGAGCAGATATTGGCACAGACAGCTTCTGTGTCCCCATATCTGTTCTTTCCTAAGAGCAATGACCCTTCCAGAGGCCCGAGCAGCTCACTCCAGAGCTAATCAGAAGCTCACTAAAGCTGGTGTGCACTCAGTGAGGTAAAGAACTTCATGGCCATGCCACTATCTAAGGGTCTAGTTTGCCTCCTATTCATGGATTATTCAAGGTCAGCTGAGTGGCATGTCTTGGATGCCACAGAGAGACTGCCTGGGCCCAGCACATACAATTGAAGGAGGCGCCGGTGCCAGAGAGATAGTACAGCAGATAGGGCATTTGCCTTACACATGACTGACCTGGGTTTAATTCTCACTCTCCCATATGGTTCCCTGAGCACTGCCAGATAGAATTCCTGAGTGCAGAGCCAGGCATAAGCCCTGAGCACAGCCAGATATGGCCCAAAACCAAAATCCCAAAATAACAATTTAAGTAGGTCCACTACCCCAGTCTCTATGCTATGAAGGAATTATGTACTAATTAATCATTAATTAATTAGCAATGTGTTCATTAATAAATTACTTATAGCATATTAGGGACTCTGGCCTATTCTAGTTCTGAAGGGAATATGTCTGAAAGATTCTTGGGTAAGTACTGGAGAATCAGATTGAACACAAGGCTTGTATTTTTTTTTTGTTTTTGGGTCACACGCAGCAATGCTCAGGAGTTACTCCTGTCTCTGCACTCAGGAATTACCTCTTGCAATGCCTGAAGACCATATGGAATGCCGGGATTGAACCTGGGTTTGCCAGGTGTAAAGCAAGTGCCCTACCTGCTGTGCTATTGCTCTGGCCCCAAGGCTTGTATTTTTATTATATATATATATATACATTTTTTGCTTTTTGGGTCACACCCAGCGACGCTCAGGGGTTACTCCTGGCTCTGCATTCAGGAATAACTCCTGGCGGTGCTGGGGGACCATATGGGATGCCGGGGATTGAACCTGGGCCGGCACAGGCTGGCTGCGTGCAAGGCAAATGCCCTCCCCGCTGGGCTATCACTCTGGCCCCTTTTTATAATATTTTTTAACCACTGAGATTCTTTATGCAATGTGGAGGGTGTGTGTGCACGCGTGCACAGTCAAGCTCATCTTATTATGCACTATTGACTGAAATTATGTCTTTTCATCTTCCCTCTAGGATCTGAGATTTTCTTTCCCTTTTAGTTCTGCCCAGCAGTGTTTTTCTTCAATAATTCCAGATCCGACATTACCTTTTCAGAAATTTAGTAGCAGTATCATGACAGCTGTTAACCTGTGGCTCTCAAATGTGTTTGAATTGAAATTTTTATTCTTCTCTTTCTCACTTGCAGGGCTGGCAAAGGGCACTTTAAAAAGAATCACACAATTTCCCAACCTGTGAGCACTGCCGACCTCTTCCCATACAAACCTTCACTCATCACCTGTCAAATGCTCGGTCACCAGCTCCTCTACTGACGAAGAAACTTATTCAACCATGGGGCGGGACGGGAGCCCAGCGGGTAGGGGGGTTGCCTGGCTTGCGGGGGGGGTGGCCGGGGGGCCGGGGCGGGGGGGCATCCCCGGTCCCATGGCCCCGGGCACCGCGGCGTGATTCCTGAGTGCAGAGCCAGGAGTAACCCCTGAGCATCGCGGGTGTGACCCAAAAACAAAAAAAAAAAAAACCACAGAAACTTATTCAACCAAAAAGAGTTTTTAAAAACAGCATTGGTGTGGGGCCGGGCGGAGCCGCCGCGGGTAGGGCATTTGGCGGCGGGGGCCGGCCGGGGCGCGCGGGGGGCCCGGATCCCATCCCATATGGTGTCCGGAGCACCGCCAGGGCGAGGGGTGAGTGCAGAGCCCGGAGCCGAGAACCCAGAGCATGGCCGGGTGACCCAAAACCAAAAAAAAAAAAAAAAAACAGCATTGGTGATGCTAACCTCATCTGAACAATGCTTCATGAGGTAAGTGCCCAGCTTGAATAATATGATCCTCAAAGCAGCTCTGGGAGGCAGGTTGATAGGTAAGCAATTATTCTCCCGTTATGCAGATTAGTAAATTGAGAAGCAGATAGATGAAGACATACCTGTTGGGTATGGAGAAATAGGAACTAGGATCAGAGACTGCAGAGGGGGTTCAGGAGATAGTACAGAGGGTAGGGCATTGGCCTTGCATGTGGCCAACGTGGGTTTGATTCTCAACATCTCATATGATTCCCTGAACTCCACCAGCAATGATTCCTGAGTCCAGAGCCAGGAGTAACCCTTGACTATCACTGAGTATGGTCTCAAAACAAACAATAAAGGAGGAGGAAAGAAAAGAAAGAGAGAGAGAGAAAGAGAGAGAGAGAGAGAGAGAGAGAGAGAGAGAGAGAAAGACTGCAGAGATTAAGAGAGGATATCCCTGGGGCCGGAGCAATAGCCCAGCGGGTAGGGCTTTTGCCTTTGCACGCGGCCTGTGCCGGCCTGGGTTTGATCCCCAGCATCCCATATGGTTTCCCGAGCACCGCCAGGAGTAATTCCTGAGTGCAGAGCTAGGAGTAGCCCCTGAGCATTGCCAGCTGTGACCCAAAAAAGCAAAAAAAAAAGAGAGAGAGAGAGAGAAAGAGAGAGAGAGAGGATATCCTTGGGTTGGAGTGATAGCCCAGCAGGTAGGGCGTTTGCCTTGCATGTGGCGCGGTCTGTGCCGGCCTGGGTTCGATCCCGGCATCCCATATGGTCCCCCGAGCACCGCCAGGAGTAATTCCTGAGTGCAGAGCCAGGAGTAGGAGTAGCCCCTGAGCATTGCCTGGTGTGACCCTAAAAGGAAAAAAAAAAAAAAAAAAAGAAAGAAAGAAAGAAAAAAGAGAGAGGATATCCTTCTTACCTTATTTAATTATTTACCAGCGGGATTTGGGCTCCTCCTCCCATTCCTCCACCTCCCTGTCAGTGGGTGTGGCTGTGAGCCCCCAACCACCACAGCCAGCAACACCAGAAGAGAGACACTCCAGACCCACAGCTGCACCGACTTGCGCCTGCTCCACAGCCACGTGACAGTCTTAGATAATACTGAAAATTAGGACCAGGTCCTTCCCAGGATCTTTCACATTTATTTATACACTGTTAACAGTTCTAGGCAGGTTCTAGCCATGGCCCATCATCCCAGTGAGCCTAGCAAGAAGCCAGAGGCATACCCATACCATGAGGTCAGTTATTCTCAACATCAGGAATCCACAGCTCCTCAGAGTTCCACCCAAGAAAAAAGCTGAACTCTCCCTGTTGAGGTTCATCAGTAAATGCACGAGATGAGAGCCTACTACTGAGAGTGTACCACCACACGGCAGAGCAAGGCAAGCTACCCATGTTGTATTTGATATGCCAAAAAAACAGTAACCATTAAGGACCTCATTCCCATGACCTGAAGGAATGTTTTGAGGCTCTTCGTGTTCCTGGAGCGAGCAGATGTCCTTGGGCTACACTTGCTTGCGACAGGACATATGGAGATGTTACTGGTGCCCTCTCGAGCAAATTGATGAACAACGGGAAGACAGTGATACAAGTGATACCAGGCCCCTAGATAAACATCATTTATGTGCAAGCCCTGTTCTGTTCTGGGATTGTAGACATGAATGAGCTATTTTCACCACTCTTAGGAGAGGAAGATGAGGGCAAGATGACAATTCACAATGCTAGTGGGACAAAGGAATTAGTCAAAATATGGAACCCAGAAAAAAATTCATTATAGACCTCATTCCCATGACCTGATGTATCGGTTTAAGGCTCTTTATGTTCCTGGAGCAAGCAGATGCCCTTGGGCTCTACTAGCATGAGACAGGATATATGGAGATGTTACTGGTGCCTGCTCCAGCAAATGGATGATGAACGGGAAGACAAGTGATATAAGTAATGGAACCCAGAGGCTGGAGAAATAGTACAGTGGGTAAGGTGCTTGCTTTGCATGTAGCTGACTCAATTTTGACTCCCAGCATCCCATATGGTCCTCCAAGTGATTCCTGAGTGCAGAGCCAGGAGAAGGTTCTGAGCAGCACCAGGTATGGCACAAAACACAACAAAAATAGTGAGATTCAGAGGACCCTTGGCCCAAATCCTTACTTGTGGGTTGATCCTGGGCATAAAAACTCATCAAAGCAGCTGAGAGTGACCCCCACTTTTCCAGAGTGGCTCAGCAAGAAAGAGGGTCTTGCAAGACACAGGTGGAAGTTTTTTTGTTTTATGAGTGCTAACTGGGAGTGTTGGGCAAGCGGCTAAGCCTTCAGATTGGTCTAATGCAAGCTTTACTACAGCTCCTAGGGGCACATTTCCTTGGCTAGGTTCGGGTTCATTACCAGATATGAGTTTTAGCCACTGCACTTAAATTCCTTAAGAAGTTCCTTAGGGGCGGAGTGATAGCACAGTGGGGAGGATTTTTGTCTAGCACGCGGACCACCCGGGTTTGATCCCCAGTATCCCATATGGTCCCCTGAGCATACACCAGGAGTAATTCCTGTGCACGCCTGCTGTAACACAAAAAAAAAAAAAAGTCCCTTAAACGGTTCCCAATTCCGGGGCCGGAGCGATAGTCCAGCGGGTAGGGCGTTTGCCTTGCATGCGGCCGGCCCATGCCGCCCGGGTTCGATCCCCGGCATCCCATACGGTTCCCCGAGCACCGCCAGGAGTAATTCCTGAGAGCAGAGCCAGAAGAAACCCCTGAGAGTCGCCGGTGTGACCCAAAAAAGCAAAAAAAAAAAAAGGTTCCCAATTCCTTAAAAAATTACCCATTTTCTGTCTCCAAGCCATGGTTCAGTTTCAACCCTTGGTCTGTGGCATCCTTCTCCCCATTGTTTCCAGCAAAGTCTTCTAGGTCTAGATCAAAACCATCCAACAAATCTTCATAGCTTTCCCCAAGAAAGAACTCTGTCATGCTCCTTATTGTATTAAATAAAAACTTGACCAGATTCTACCTTGGGAGATTAGACTTCTTTCTCTGGCCTGTCTCTGAGCAACTGGTGGATAAGAAAGACTCCTCTCTCTCCAGCACAGGCCATAAGGCTCACTTCGCTCGGTACCATAAGTGGTAGGAGAGGAGAGATAGTGCTCGGGGTCTTTGGGACACTTGGAGATACATGGCAAATAGGGATGCTAGTGTTTGGAAGATCCCAATTCAACAAGCTCCATGTTCTCCGGTGCTTGAGCAGGTAAACCTGCTAAGGGAACAGGAGTAAGGAAATCTCAGTTGTTTGTCTTCCTTCTGGAAAAACTTCGAAATCAGTGTTTCTCAGTGGATGGTTCAGCATCTCATTTCACTCTCTAGGGACCTCCATCTGGGTTCAGAGCTCTGCCCAAATCACTTAATCAAGCTTTTCAGAGATGGAGTTGCGCGCCAGAGATCGGCAGGAGATTCCTGTCGTGCTGAAGATGAGAAGCGATTGCATGAAGGGAACAGAATGAGTTACTGCTCAAAGAGCTGGAGGTGCTAGCAGTGAAGACAAGCCACCAACAAACACTACGTCCAAAGCACAGGGATGGCAGGGCTGTGCGGCCTGAGCAGTGACTGCGGTCACCAGCAGGGGCGCTGCCGCGTCTTCTGCGGGCAGACCAGGAAGATTTACCAAAGTGCCTGAGGACCTATAGGGAGTTTAAGGTATTGCTTTGTTTTTCCGATAATGCGATTTTTTGGGTTGGGGGAGGAAATCACACCCCACAATGCTCAGGGTTCCAGGCTCTGTGCTTGGGGTCACTCCCAGGCGGTGTTCAGGCGACCAGGCATTCAGCCTTGAGTCATGTCTCCAACACCCTATGCTGAGATTTTTGGTGAGTGATGCAAATGTCCCTGAGCATAAACTAGAAACTTGGGAGGAAATCAAGCTTTCCTCTGTTCATCTCCATCTCCTTTGCCTCTTTCCTCCTCAGCAGCACTGACCATTCTCACACCCCCTCCCCAAGTCCCTGACCAGTTCTTTGCATAGCGTTCTATTCTGATAGCATTCTGCTATTTTGCTATCCAGTGGCCTCATCTGCAGAATGGGAATATTAATCACGCTCTTTGCGTCCTTGTTTTCTAGCAAATTCCTGCTCAAGCTGCAGCCTTACTGAGGTCTCTTCCCAGAAAGACTGCTCCCCCCTCCCTCCTGCTTTCCCAAGCCTGAAGAGTTTTGTCTACCATCCCCTCACATTGTTATGGTCCAATTGTGGGGGGGAGGGGTCTGCCTCTCCTCTCTTCGGGCCTGGGACTCAGGAGACAGTGCTCCCGGACTCCAGACACAGGGTGGTGTGGCCCTTCCCACAGTGGGTGATGATCAGTGCCATCCACATGGAGATGCACTGAGAAATGCTCTGCAAAGTTCTTGCCCCCTCTCCTGGCACCCAGGGTGTGAATCAGGGAGCTGGGATGGCTCATTAGGCAACCAGGAAGCCTAGTTCTTCCCTTCTCAGATGTTTCCCATCCCAGGCCTGGAGAAAGTGCTCCACTGGGGCAGGGAGTGTGGCCGGGAGGTAAAGTCCAGGCTTTACAAGAGCGAGGTCCTCTGCTCATTCCTGGAATCACGTGGTCCCCTGCATGGTGCTGAGTGAGTCTTCATAGCTCCCAAGCACCGCCATGAGTGGCCTCCACAGCAATGAGAAGAATATGCTGTACAGAGAGTGGAAGGCTGTTCTCAAAAGAGTGGAGGGAGTTTGCGTCCCTCCTGATTGAGAAAACACTTTGTACCTCACCACCACAAGCATTCACACACACACATGCACACACACACACACACAAGTCATTTGGGGATCAGCTCCCTCCTGGGGGTATCTGGAACTTTTCTTGGGTTGGAAATCTCTGGGTCCCCAAGCTTCTGGCTGGCTCCACGGAGCCTGGTCTGTGCCTGAGGACCACAAAGAAAGTAGAGGAAGGAAAGAGCTTTCACAGGCCTTTGCAGGAAGGCACCAGACAAAACCCAGCCCTGAGCTTAATTAAAAGTGCTTCATCCCCTCCCCCAACAAATGCAGAGACCCACAGAGAACAGTGGCCAGGAAGACAGGAAGCCTGAAAAGAAGCACTCTGGTCCCAGCAGCTCTGCTATGATCTGATACAATGACTATTGTCAAGAAGGGCTGTTTTTCCATGTTTTTGTATCCTTTTCTTCGCTTTTTTCTTTGCTACCTAATTTCATGCATCAGAGGTCAAAAGACAAAAAGGTCAGGCCTGATTTAGTGGCGGCAGCCGCCTCCCCAGGAACGTGTGTCCAAAAGGAGGGCTTTGACCCAGAGCCCGGTGGACCACATGGGTTTCCTCCTGCCTCATTCTCTTTGGTCCCTTCATGGGACACATGAGTCCAAGTTCGGACTGCATGGGAAATGAGATGCCAACGGCTGTGCCAAGCTAGAAAACACTGCCCGCCTTTCCATTCACCGAAGTGTTTCCTGTTCAAACCTTGTTTGAGAGAATTTGTAGGTAGTAGAATGCCCATCTGTGGCCAGACAGGCTGCCTCTCCAATGATCCTTAGATACATACATAGGTGTGCATGTTGATGTTTGGGATTCTGTGTAGATACATATGTGTTGTTTGTGTATGTACATGTAAATGCATATATGTTGGGCTTGTGTAAATATGTATGTACGTGTGTTGTTTATTTCTGTGACTTTAGAAATAAAGCCAGATTTACAGATGTATTTACAGATGTATGTAAATACTGTAAACAGAGTCTGAACACATTCCCTCATTATTTTCCTGGGAGACTTTCTAAACTCGCTCAAGAAAATTGCCAATACTTAAAAAACGCTTTCATTGACAATATAGTAGCATTTTAAAATGAGTTATTTGTTATGATTCTTTTGGTAGGACTATTTTTTTCCCTCAGACTTCATTCTCCCCACCCCCCAGGGCTCCATTTTGGGTTTCTGGATAATACTGGATTGCCAGGAATTTTTTGTGTGATAGATTGACATTATGTTTAAGGGTTAAATTCTGGGTCACGCTTTCCCATTAGAAATATTGTCATGATTCAGGGGAAAATTATTTTTTGTGTTCTAGGTTATACACTCTTCATTCAGCTTGGAATGCCAAATGTTTTTTATTGGACTGAAAATAAATTGGGGAACAGCTTTCATTTTTCTTTTGAAGGACAAGTTTTTTAATCAGCCCACATTCACTGTCTGAGGGTCAGGCCCCTCCTCCAATGCCAAGTCAAGAAGTACTTTGGGAACTGTCTCTGATGACTGCTAAACACGGAGACCAACTGCAGGCTTCAGGCAGAGACACCTCGGACCCTCGTCCTGCTCCCCTTTTCCATTTACTTCTCGGCTGAGTCCTGGAGGAAGTAGCCAGCAAAATAGCTGGTCAATTTGCTGAAAATAGGTCATCAGCAGAATTTGATAGTTTTATTTCAGGCATATTCTCAAATCCAGACATCATATTTCACGATTTAACCACCCCTCCCAATGCAAACTAGACCCCCACTTATCCTGGGATGATTTGCCAAGGTCACCCACATAACGGCACTGAGGAAATTGCCCCAACTCCTGCTGGGATCCCTTGCCATAGCTCTTTAAGTTATTACCAAAAAATGGCGAATGAAGGAAGAACATTAAAGGGCCTAGTTATAGACAGCTGCACCTCCCTCGGCATTCTGTCCTTTGTCCCCAAATTAAAAGAAATGTTTCATCTGTGCGACTTTCAAAATCGCTGGTGAAGTAGGCTCCACTATGTTCCAATATTTCGTGGAATCAAATTATATCACATTAAAATATGATTAGTTTAAAACATATTAAATAAATGAAAGTCTGGACTAGCACATGAATATTTAAAGCTTATATTTCACAGAGAAATACAAGAAAGAGGGGTAGGGAGAGCTAACAGTTCATCATATAAATATTGATGGATAAAAATCTTACATGTAAACTGTATTTACATGTAAAAGACGACGGCTACAAATTTCTATAAATTTCTCACAATTCTAACATTAAATGAAATATAAAAAAAGAAGTTGATTGACACTTGTTTTCAGTATGAAACAGAGCGCCAATCTTTTCCATTTCGGAGCTTAAGGCAGTGGTGGATTGTGGGGTCAGGTCGGCAGACTTTATAGACACTTGAACGCGTTTTCCATCTTCACCTATTGAGAAGGTAACTCTGGAAAGAGTGGATTGTGTCTCAAAATACTCTCGTGGCGCTCAGTGCCTACGGACACGGCATACATTTGTCTCTGCTCCCCGGGCACCTGTGTACTGGAAGCCAAACGAATTCCACCTAGATGCGGTTGGAAATGAGTCCCATGCAAACGACCCGGCTCTGCGCGCGCGCTTTCGGGCCGTCCTCAAGAACACTCGTAATTAAAACCAGAAGGGCAGCAGAGTCACACCGCGGGAGCAATCCGAGCCGCAGTCCCTAGAAATCCACCCATCGTGGGTTTTCTTTTTCACCCCAGCGCTGCCCGAGTATTTCTGGGTGGCGAGCGGGCGAGCACATGGTCCTTCAACGAGCCAACATCAAGAGCTCGAAGCCCCGTGTGTGCGGAGGATGCCCCTGCAGCGGACCCGGGCCCTTTGCCCCCAAACAACCCTCTGCCGCTTTCCGCCGTGGGCGCCGCTCGAAACCCGGTGGCTGCTGGTCAGAGCCTTGCTCCGCGCCCAGGGAGTTCCCGGTGGAGCCGGAGGCACCTGTGCACCCCGATGCCGCCCCGAGGGAAGCCCCGAGCTTAGCCCGAGAGGGACCAACTCTCTCAGCGTGTACGGGTCCGCCCTCCACGTACACGCTGCGGCCCTGCAAACCCGGCGGGGCGGGGGCACGAGGGGCGCAGCCAGCTGAAGGTGCAGCGCCACGTGCGCGCGGCTCGGACCCGGGCTCTTGCCAGCTCCGCTGCGAGTCCAGTTACGGCCTCGCGGGCAGGCAGGCAGCACTGGGCCCCCCTGCCTTAGGGCGGGGCATGTTCTCGCCTGCAGCCGGGACCTGGGCTCCCCCGTGGTGCGCAGCGCTGGAGCCGGCCCCCGAGCCTAGGAGCTAGAACGTTTTCCCGCTGCTTTTCCTCTGCGCTCCGGCTAGGCAGGCCCAAGCGGGTTGGCCTACCCGTTGCAGAATTTCGGGTTGAGGGTCTGGGTATTAAGGGTGGGGGGTGGGCGCGGTCGTCCCAGGAATCTTCGGGCCGTTTCTCGGACCTGGGCTCCTGGCCTTTCTCTGGCCTCCCCAGACCCCGGGTCTTGGCCGGACGGAAGCTCGCTGTGTGCGCTGGGCCGAGTCCTTGGCGACTCTTTTCTCTGCTGGCCCTCTGTTCGTTTCTGCCGTTTCCCTTGCACCGAGCGCTCGCTGGGGCGGGCTGGAAGAGGGGTGACCTGGAGCTGCCCCACGGATCTGCGCCCCCAAAGCACCCCCCCAGCTTTCTCGCTCCCTCTCCTAGCGTGTTTCTTTCTCGATCCTCCCATCTTCCCTGGCCTACGTAGCCGGCCTCCGGCCTCTCTGATCTAAGCTTGCCTCTCCTGGTCTCCCCGGGTGCAGCATGATAGAAATCTAGGTGTCTCGAGGGTGGAGAAGTCCCGGCCAGGTGGACAGAGAGCAAGCCTCTGTCCATGCTGCCCCTGGAAACCTCTCGGGTCACCACTGTTTGGCTTCCTCTGGAGGTGCTACCCGCTCTGGTTTCCAACAGCAGGCCGCGGTGGCCCGGGTGCCTGCCGGCTCAGCTCGCTCTCTAGCTGTGTTCGGTCTGTGTTCGAACGCGGATTCGTGCCCCCTGTGCTTGCAAACCGGGGGCAGGCTATGAAACCCGAAAACTGAGCAGGGTCGTGCTAAGGCTTCAAGGCGAGTCAGATGGGGTCGGAGAGTGGGGGATGGGTTTCGGGGCGGGGGGGCGGTTCGGACCCGGATCGCGACCAGGATCTTGAGGGCCGCAGCAGCAATTCCGTGTCCTCCGAAGAAAGTCACCACCTGCCGCCCCTCGGTCCAACGACGCGGGAGTCGGGGAGGTCCCGAGCGCGCGGGCCTGGAGCCTTGGGAGGTGGAGTCACGGCGGGCCTTGCGAGCCGGGGACAGAGCCTAGGCTTGGGGACCCTGCTAGCGGGGCTGGTTCCTGTGAATTCAGAGTCCCGGCGCTGGCGCCGTAAGGCCCCGGGGGGTTGTGGCTGGGACAGGCTTTCCCTCGGGAACACGCATTAGTTTCGCGGCGCTAGGGAGCGCGGGTCGGGGGCGATCTGGCGGCGTGCGGACCAGGAATTTCAGAGCTTGGAGAACCACGGTTCGTGGTGTTTGGCCTACGTCTGCCATTCCTGGTTGTGGACAGGAACGGACTAGTGGCAGGTGTCTCCTCCCTGATCCAAGAGTCCCCACATATATATATATATATATATATATATATATATATATACACTCTCACACACACACACACACACACACACACACACACACCACAGAAGCCTCCTAACGGTCACCAAAATCGAGGTAAACCAAAACCCCCCATCGCAACACGGTAACTGATTAAAAATAAATCAAAATCGAAAAACAAAATTCATAGAAATACAAAATTCACCTAACACAACACAAACGACACCCCGCGCCCCTCTGAATCCAGAGCACGCCAACTGCGCAGAACGAAGAAGCTTCCAAATGCAGCGCGCAGTCCTGTCCCAAGTACAGAAAAACATACAGAACCGAAACACACGAGGTCCAACCAAGCCCATCCCAAAGACCCAGATCCGCCAGGCAAAATCCGTTCAAATGAAATCTCCTAGAAAAAGGCAAAATACGCAGAACACCAGACGCAAATGGCGCCTCTCTTAGATGCGGGTGGCAGACAGAAAGAAATAAAAACTCGTAAAAAAACAAATAAAACGAAACAAACGTTCTAAAGAAGAACAACCAAACCAAAACCAAAATCCCAAATATTGCCCAGCCGCCGCAGCGTGAAATGTCAATTCCGGAAGGCGTTTGATGTCGGGGCGCTCACTGGCGGCTCCGCCCGCGTAGCCCGGCTGGCGGGCAGGAGGCCAAGCTGGGACCCGGCGGCCGAGGCTGTGTGGAGCGCGCGGGAGGGTCAGAAAGCAGGGAAGGGGGCTGTGCAGATCACTTGGTGTGGTGGTGGCTGGGGGTGCCTGACCAGCCACAGCCACGTTTCAGATTGAGGCAAAATCGGCGGAATGCCTCGGTCGGTCCTTGCTACGCCTCCCTCCCCCACTCGCCCCCTATCCCCAGTCTCGGAGCTCTAAGCCCCCTCTACTTACGACCCAGACTCGTGCCCACCCCCTCCAGAAAACAAACAACACTCTGACCGATGGTCGTTCACTTTCCCAAACTGCCATTGTCCGGCGGGGCCCTAGAGGCCTACGCTGAGCTCCCCCAAAGCCACTACCATCCCCCACCCCTGCCGTGGGGTGGGGGAACTCGCCCCTGCGACCACCCCCTCGCAACGGGGGCCCCACGAGGCTTGCAGTGGCCGAGCCCAGCAGCTGGACTCGGGACTGGGAAGGAGGCGGGAGGAAGGGCAGGGAAGACTTGAGCCTCGGCCGAAGAGAGAGAGAGGGCTGGATACGCCACACTTCTGCCCGGCCTCTCCCGCGCTCTTTTCCCTTCTGCAATCCAGCCCGGGGGCTCGGGGACGCCGCAGGCTTCTCGGGGCTGGAGGGGCAAAGAGGGTCCATTGATGGGCAGGGGTAAGGTGTCCGGAACTTCTGCCGATCGCCAGGACCTCCCTGCGACGGCTCTGCCCATCCCGGGTGCTCCACAGCGGAAGACCAGATCACCTCTTCGCCACCTCCCAGCTTCACCTCGGTGGCCCGGGCCAGAATGGGGTCAAGTGTAGGGAGGAGCTTTGCAACGGAGAGACTGAGCCGGGGCCCCGAGGGGGCCTTTGGGGTTCTGGGCTTTGCTCTGGAGTCGGGCACCGGGGCAGTGAGAGCAAGAGACCTGCAAAGGAATTACAAGATGGGGCGCCGCCCTAGAGGTGAATCTTAAGAGACCGGAACGCCCCTCTAAGCCAGCACTCACTGCTTCTGCCTTTGCAACCCCCTTCATAAAGAAAGGGGAAAAAATTATTTTAAAAGCACATTCTTGACAGATGGGCTCATTTCTTTAAAAACAACAACCCGCGCCTCCCCGCACCCTCCGACACGGTGGGGTTCTGCGCCTAGAGAGGTCATCTCGAGTCCCAGGCAGAGAGCCCGGACGCCAATTCGCAGGGGTTTTATAAGAGGGTGCGGCCGCAAGTCCCTGGGCCCCCGGACTCGTCTCCGGGAGGTCCTTTGCGGGAGGCGCGCGGGCCAGCGCGGGACTCCGTCTGCCGCCTGCCTTCCCTCCCCCCAAGCCCCCTATAAAAGTCCTGGGCGGCGCGGCGGCCGCACTGCTGCTCTCGCGGCCTCCCGCACCGCTCAGCCCGGCCCGCCCCGTCCCGGCCGCTGATCAGGCCCGGCCATAGGGCGCAGACACCCTTTCGCAGCTCCGGGCTGGGCGCGCTGCGCGTCTGGGGACATCTTGTGATGTTGGGGAGAACAGGACATGATCTCACATGGCGAGAAGCTCTTTAGTTCCTTAATCATTTCACGGTGCCTACGGACGCTTTTTTTTCCACCTAAAACGTTTAGTTTCAGCTCAGTGATCAGCTACCCCAGCTCGGCGGGGAGCGGAAGGCTTGAATTATTCCGACCTGTGAGCGGCCTCTAGCACTGCATTAAAAAAAAAAAAGAACCAGCACACACACAAAAGTGGAAACAACCCCCCCACCCCCTCCCTTGTCCATTCCATCAAGTTGTGAAAAATCAAGATGGATTTAGAGAAAAATTACCCGGCTCCTCGCACCGGCAGGACAGGTAGGAGAGCGGGACCCGCTTCAGACTTGCTCACGCGGGACGGGAAACATAGCCCGGCGCTGGTCCTTACGCACCGCGGCCCCTGGGCAGGGTTGGGGGGCTCGGGGCGAGCGTTTTTTTGCTGGGATTGCCTGTGTGGGTCAGGGGTCCGTTTGCGTGTCTTTTCACTAATGTTTACTCCCTCCTGCCGCAGTCCAAGCTTTGCGGTGCTTTGGTCTCCTTTTCTTGAATGGTGATGAGGGTGCCTGGGTGTCTGAAAGTTTGTTTGGGAATGTGAGTTTACCCTAGAGTCAGCTGTGTGTGCCGTTGTCAGTGACTTGGTGTGTGTGTACAGACGAATGTTTTCACAACCTCCCTAGTGTGTGTCTCAGCGTTCCCGTGCCCGGTTGTAGAGCGTTGGTGTTTCAGTTGGATGTTCCAGGTGTGCGGTTGTGAGTGGGAAATGTGTGCGTCCGGTCGTCTTCCAGATTATCTGGGCAAATGGAAGTTGAAGCTCCTACTGGTTCACATCCCAGATGACGTTGGTATGGACCCCTGAAGTTTGAGGATATCAACAGCTGTTGCTTTGTGCACCCCAGTACTGGCCTGGAGGCCCGAAATGCTTGGGGCCCTGGATGGGGAGAGTAGGGGTCTGTTGTGTCCAACCTGAGATCAGCCAAGTGCAGGTCTTTTTTGGAGACAGCTAGGAGTGCAGGTGTGAATTCAGTGTGCTGAACCCTTGGGGGTGGGCTGTGGGGTGCGCTACAGCCTTCGGGGCCTCTGTTGAACTTGCTATTTTTATTACAGTCTCAACAACCTTGGCAGGTGAAAGAGGGCAGCACATGGGCTAATCAGGAAGTTTTCTAGGGATCTTCAGCCTACCTTTTCCATCACTGATGCTGAGTGTGTGTGTGTGTGTGTGTGTGTGATGCCTGCACACACATGCCTGTGTGTATGCGTGGCTGGGTAGACATGTGTGCAGGTGCTGTGCTATATCAGTGGGAGCTACTCCCAAAGTGGAGAGCAATGGTAGGTGGGCATGTATGTGTGTGTGTGTGTGAGTGTGTGTGTGAGTGTGTGTGTCTAGACTGGGCAGCCAACTCAGGCCAGCACACACTGAGGTCTTCTTGGTTGGCTCTGAGGTTGGTGCCCAGCATAGGCACAGGCAATGGGTAGTTGGGTCTGCTTCTGTCTCAGAGGAGGTGGGGACTGGCAGGAGGCTGCCGTCTGCCTGAGAGAAAGGCTGGACGTGAGGGAGCTTTCTCTCACTAGGCCACATGTGGTGATGGCTACCCTTTACATTTTCCTCCCTGACAGGAGTTATCTTCTCCCCATCCCTATGGATCAGAGCCACCTTTGCCCCAAAAGCTAGAGAAGGCAGGAATGTGATATGAATTTATAACCTAGAACTTGGACAACTCCCTCAGGCTTAGACTTGTTTCCAAAATCATAACTAGAGAGATATGAGAGCAGGTCCTAAGGAGCAGGGAGAGTTGGAAAGGATTCCCCAGGTGAGGAAGTAGAAAAAAGGAACCCAGAAAACCCTCCGTTCCAGCACTACTTTCTCCCTCCTCCTCCCTACACCTGGGAGTCCCAAAGGTGACTACATCTAGGCAGGAGGGGGCTACATTAAGGCTGTGTGGGCCGGAGAGGACCTGAGTGACTAGTCTGGCTGCCTCTCCCCCACTAGTTGTCTACCAAGAATGTAATTCATGGCGGTCGATGGGCTCTTTGATTAGTTCAATTGCCTGAATAATCATTTAATCAATAAAGCATTTCATTTCTCCTCCAGCGGACCTGGGTGGGGTAGGCTGTGGGGATGGGGGACTTGAGGCCAGTCCAAATTTAAAATCTGGAAGCCACAACACCCTTCGCCCTGGAATTGGGGCATGGGTGGGCAGTCTGGAGCCCACAGACATCTCATTGCCACCTCTCTGCCTTGGTCTGGACCCTGGCTGGGGCAAGGAGAGGGTTCCCCCTAAACCGTGGAAATGCGGTTTGGGGGATTTGGGTGAACTCCGAACCCCTTTTAACTTTGAATTCTTTAACTAGCTGTTCAACTTCTTTTCCCTTTCTCTAGTCTTTCTTTGGACCTCAGTTTCCCCATCTAGAAAGTAAAGAAAGAGTAAGAATGTCCTTTAAGCTGGAAGGCCAAGTTGGGGTGAGGTTATTCCTAATCAGGAGCCACTTACAGATCCCTTATCTAGTCTCTTTATTGCAGTAGCCAAAGTGAGGTGCAGAGAGGGGCAGGGGGCTTGTCTGAGGCCATGACTGACATGGGGGGAAGTAGGACCAGAAACATCTTCCCTGCTTGCAGACTTGAATTCCTGGTGACTGAGAGACACCTCTCCCCCTCCCTCTGCCATAGCTCCAGAGTCTCCCTTGGAGAAATGCTGCTGTTGGGACAAGTTGACCTTTCTGATGGGACACTGGCATCTGGTCTCCCAATTCTGGGATGGACTTGGGAGAAATGATAACAATACACGTCAATCAAAAATCTTTATATTTTAGACTACTGCTGGCAGGGGGAGGGCATTCTTTCATCTTAGCCACTCTTCCCCCAGCACTCGGGAAGTTGAACCCTAAGAAAATGTTGCAGCATCTTTGGGGAGAGAGCGAGTTCCTGGAGTCCAAGCTCTGACAATGGGTTTTTACATAGTCCTTGCAACTTTTTGGTGAAATTATTTGCTTCCCACCACCTTCCCCACTTCAAGGACTCCTACAGTCCTGGGCCAGACAGCACAGACCCCTGATCTAGGCACCACAGGCTGTTTCCAGCTAGCTGGCTGACCTGTCTCTCTGGAAGGCAGCCTTGCTCACCACTGTAACACCAAAGTGTTCTGTGATCTTCCATTCTTGGATACTTTTTAGCACAGGGTTCCAGACATCCTGCTTGAGGACAATCCTGACTGAGGGGACCTGGCTGAGAAGAGCGACATCAATGGCATCTCTGACTTTCTGAAACTGAGCAACCAGTCTGAGCCCTGCTCGGCACCCAGCCAGAGCTGGGTGCGGCCGGCCGCAGCTGGAGTAGACGCCCGGCTTCTTAGACCGGGGAGCCCTGGATCTTCCTCAGCCTTTGTTGCTCCCGAGAGGGGGAGCCACCCGCCAGTCACCTAGAGAGAAAGGGAGTAGGAGGGAGTGTGCTCTGAGTGTGGCCAGGCTGTGGCTGACAGATGAAGAATGCATTCTCTGTGGCTTTTCTTTCAATAGAGAAGCTTTCAGGCTCCTTGGGCAGAAACTTAGTTTCTTGACTCAAGGTTTCCTTCTCAGTCTCCTGCCTCCACGCTGAGCCAAGAGCTCCAAGCTCTGAGGCTGGGGAGGAGAACTGCACTGAGAGTGAGGCTGGTGGCTTGAGATAGGCCTTGCTTATTTCTCTCTCCTGTGCACCGAACCCCTGGAGGTAAGAGGGGGCCACTCCACCCAGCCCTCTCCATATCACCTCAAGCCAGTCACTTCTTGAAAGCATTCGATACCAGAATAGTGGATCTGGTGGCTCTTATAGGTATACAAATTTCCCAGTGGTCGATTCCTTGGGACCACTGAGGTGAATTACCCCTAACCCCAAGGGAAACTCCCTCTGCCCTGTGTACCCCATGTGGAACAGGCTTGACAGACTGATTAGACTGCCCACACCCTCCCAAAGCCTGGCACCCTCAGTGTGAAATGGGAACCTGAACCTTTTTCCTATGGGGTCACCTCAGTGGTTCTGGTCTGTTCTCTCAGTGGCCTGGGAATCTTGTTCAGTTGCACAAGAACAGCGTTTTGTCCAGGCTGGTTACTCCCTTTGGCTCCCAAACAGCAAAGCAAAGCAGGGGATCTTTCTCCCATCCCTAGACCGGCTCTGAGAAGGTTCTTCTGAAATCCTAAACCACAGTTTTTCTTAAGCCCCGGACTTAACCCCAGTCTTAACCCTCAGACTTGCTGTGCTTTTGGACAGGTAGCACTCCCCAGGCCACACCCGCTCACCCCTCTCCCCCCAACACACACACCTGGGCCTCCAGGTTCCGAAACTTGTAAAATGGGCACTGCCTTTCCTCAGCATCTTTAACTCTAGGACATTGGAATCTGGCAAGGGCGACAGATAGGGGTGAATCTGGTTGCATCTTTCAAACTCTCCTCCCCAGTCCTGCCCCTTTCTTGGGACCGCAAGAAAGGGTCCCATAGAATCCTTGCTAGCAAGAGTGAAGTAGTCTAAAAAGTCTTCCAGCCCCCTCCCCACTGTTGGCGATCTGCCCACTCTGCCCTAGGAGCAGTGAAAATGCAGACAGGCAGCACTGAGGACCAGAGAGCACGAACTCGGCCTCCCCAGCCCCCCTTCCACCCCCTGCAGTGAACACTCCCTGGGCCCCCTGAGGGGCCACTGGCACCTTCTGTGCAGCTGTGTCCTGGAGGGGGGGGGGAGATGTGTCAGCACCGGAAATGTATCACCCGTTAGGGCAGCTGAATCTGGGACGGGAACAGGAGGTGGGCCCCACAACAGACACACTCGTGGAGTCATGAGGAAAGGGGAAAAGGTAGAGAGAAAGGAGACTGAGTCTGCAAATGACCCAGAACTCCTCCCAGGTTTATCCTGTACTCTGGCATCCTCGCAAGTCCAGATCTGGAGCAGGCATCCCTGAGCCCTTGCTTTGTCTTCAGTAACAGGAGTTCATTGCTAATGAGTTCAAAATGATGGGTCTTAGGATCGTTGCCTAGGAGGAATCATCTGCTGAAACGTCCCCATTCCGCTTTGGTCTCAGGGTTTCATACCTTAGAAAACATGAAACTCACACTCAGCAGTCAGAAAACTCTTTTCTGGTTTCAGAGGATTTTGTTATAAATATATTATGTTTTAAAAGAGCATCAAGAACAGCCCCGGGCAGGGAAGTCTGGGTTTGTGAACAGCTGAAAGCTTCAGTATGGTAGTATCCCTGACTTTGCTCCATTCTTGCAAATATAACCTGTCAGCCCACTCACCCTCTTCAGGAGCCTTTAGTCACACTCGACACATAATGCTGCAGGGCGTATTCAATTCCCAGGAGGACTTGCAGGAGATGTGGGCTTGGCTCTGCAGACAGCAGCCTCTTTGCACTGTCTTTGCACTTACTTTGCACTTTGGTAAGTGCAAAGTACATTTGATAAGTGCAAAGTACATTTGCTCTTATCATCCGTGCCCAATGTACCTAGAGCAACTGGCAGCTCCTGGTCCTAGGTTAAAAAAAGAGAAGCTCGGCGTTCAGCTCCTGAGCAATCTGGTCCAAAGCCTCAGACATTCCTCTTTCCTAAGGAAAATGCTGGAAACTAAGAGGAACGTGTGAGGTTCCAGCACCCAAATATCCAGACCTCAAGTTAGCTCAGCAGGATCCCGGTGAGGAAGGAGGTGGAAAGGAGGCTGCAAACTCTTGATAGACGCTTAATAAAACTGGGAAATGTCACACTGGAAAGCCCTCTTTAGTGACTAGATTAACCAACTCTGCCCATTTTACAGACTTGGAAACCAAGGTCAGATGTGTGCAACTGATTAGAAATCAATAGCTAGTCTGATGTTGCATAGATTGAAAGCTGTTCTTCTGCAGTGCTCCTAGCTTCCTTCAACAACCATTTATATATTTTATATATTTTTATCCATTTATGTGGGTTTCTGGCAACTAAAACTTCACCTGATCTCCATCCTGTTCCCGGCCTCTCTGGGTGTACAGGGTCCCATCGCCATAGCGCGGAGGTCAGACTCTTTTGGGACCCACTACCGGACTCTCCAGGGCGCTGTGTACATTCTCTTCTTCCCCTCCCCATCCGTGCAGCATTAGGCCTTCGCCCCGCGCGTTTGTCAATGAACGTGGCGCCGCCGCCTAGACCCCGCCCCCCATTCTCTCCCATTGCCCAGATATCGGCTAATCAGGCGGAGCCCGCCGGTTGTTCAACCAATAAGAGCGTTCCTTGGGCCAGGGCCGACTACCACCGCTCTGATTGGCTTGGTGAGGCGTGATTGGCAGGTGCGCCTCCGCCCCGCCCCCGCCCGGAGGGAGGCTGAGCCCCGGGCGGCGCTGTCCACACGCATCGGGTCCTGAAAGCGGCTTCGGGGCGGCGCGGTGGCGCACTGTGCGCACCGAGCAGGCGAAGGGCTAGCGCCCGCGGTGATCACGGCGACAGCACAGCCCGACCCAGCGACTGCATCTCAGCACCGGCAGTGCCGGCGGCCTTGGTGGAGGGGACCTTTCTGCTCTCTGCTCAGTTCCTCGCTCCACGCCCGGGGCAGGCGCGGCGGCCGTCCCGGAAGAAGCCCCTAAAGACAGTCGAACTAGCCCCTCCGAGCGCGGGCGGCGGGATCGGAGTGTTGGTGGGCGTCGGGCAGACTCTCGGGCTAGGAGGAGCGCTTCGCTGTTTGTCACCGTTCTTGGTGGTCCCCGCGATGGGGGAGCCTCGGGGGGCCGCAGGAACTTTGAAAGCAGCGGGTTCCCCGGGTTTGGGAGCTACAGACACCTCGGCCAGAGGGGGTGGGGTGGGGACTCGGCCCTCGGCTCCCCGCGTCTGGGGCGGAAACGCCTCCGAATCCGCCCTGGCCCCCCGCGCGGCCCGAGAGGAAGTTCTGGGCAACTTGGTCTGAGACGTCGGAGAGGCAGAGTGGAGTCACGGAGGCGGCGGGCGCGAGCCGCGGAGACCCGGGAAGGCGGAGAGAGCCAGGATCGGGCGCGGAGCCGGGCAGCGAGCGGAGATTGCGGGACCAGCAGGGCCGCCGAGCCAGCGGCCAGCCCCGGAGCAGCGCGTCCCGCCCGCCTCCCGCCAGCCTCTCGCACTCCAGGCCCGGGCCGCCTCGCCGTCCCGGACGCGAGCCCTTGCGCGATGTCCCCGAAGCGGCAAGAGCCCGGGCCACAGCTACTCCCGGCACGCTTGGGATCAGCCGCCCGAGACTAAGCGCCCGGGGAGGGCTGAGCCAGCCCGCGGAGTTGCGCGCCCGCTCGCAGCCCGGCCTCAGGAGCTGAGCTCCCTTTCCCGCCTCTAGAGGCAGCTCCGGGCGGCGGTCTCCGAAGGCGTCCTCTGTGTCTTCTGAGCCCGGCTTGCTCGCGGCCGGGGCCTGGCGGCTCCCAACGCTGTGCGGGGCAGCCCTTTGGCGCCGGGAGGCGGCGGCGGCGGCGGCCGGCCTGCAGTCTGGAGCGCCCCGATGGAAATACACTGTAAGCACGACCCGTTTGCATCCATGCATAGTAAGTAGGCGGCAAGCTCGCTTCTCTCACTCTCACGCCGGGACGGGGTTGGGGGTGCCGAACCTCGGGAGCTCTGTTAGCGGCGCGGCCAACTTTGCAAAGTGCACGGCTCCTAGGCAAAGAGGGAAATCTTAGATGCCCCGGTGACTGGCCCCCGGGCCGGCTTGCTTTGCCACCCGGAATCCCGCCTCCAGCAACGCACGGTGCAGCCAGCCAACTGCACGACCTTGCGGGGAAGCCGGTGGCAGCGACCTGCCAAGTGCGGGGAGAATCCTGCCTCCAGGCGGGTCCAGGCGGAGGGCACCAAGTTGTAGGAGAGGTCAGCTGGGGTGTAAGACAGCTCCCTGCATCTTGTCCCCGATGGTGATGGCGCCTTTTCAACAGCGATGATGCTTTAGAGCAGGGCTTGGGTGAGGAGGGAAAGTGGGGGCCTGGCCAGGGTGTGCTTTTTATGTGTGCAGGAAGAGGGAGAGAACTAGGAGAGGGCATCAAGTTCAGAGCTTGGGAGCCTGCTGGGAGTTGAGGATTTGAAAAATCAACGAAGTCGTGATCCTTTCAGCTCAGTTTCTGCTCTGAAGACAGCCAGATCGTGCAGAGACCCTAAAAGTCTTCTCTGCAGGGTGCCAGCTTCTCCCCTAAAAGGGGGTGGGTGGAATAAAGAAGCTAATTAGTTACCTTACCGGTTCCTCAAGCCTTTTTAAAAGACACCGCATGTGTAGGATACGGGAAGGGTCGTTTTGAGCACCCGAGAGGAGGGCCCAGCTGCCTGCTTGGCCGGTGTCTGTCAGTTCACCCGTTATTAGCCCAACCTCCTGTGGGATGAGCGCTACTCTGGTGATGAGTTGATGCTAGATTACATTTTGAGGTGTCCAGGAAATTCCAACTGGTACAAATTATGTTTCCCTTCTCAGTAGAGCGGGCAGTCCCTACAAAGCGCCAGCCAGGCTTGGGCAACATCAGCCGGGTTGCTAGCTGAGTCCTCACAGGCAAAGAGGGTTAGGGTGTTACTTCTGGATCAGGAAGCCTGCTCCTGCCTCAGCCCATACCTAAACTGGATTCCATTCCAGACAGCTCCCAATCCTGCTTTCCCAGTCCGGCAGTCCTCCTATTTAACAAAGGCAGCGAGACCCCGCTGGAGAGAAAGCAAGCTTCCTCTGCCACATGTATCCGTTTGTCTCCAGGAGGTCTGAGTGGCCCGGTTGGCAGAGAAAGAAAGATCTCAGCTGCCTCGGTTGGCTGTAGGCCGGTCAGTTCCTCTTTGTGTCAATTCTGTGAGTCCAGCTTGGGAGATAATTCACCAGAGAGGTGGGGAGATTCCTGCAGGGAAGCTGCTTGCTTCCAGCGGCTGCAGCCCAAACGATCCCTCCCCGGCTGGGACCTGTGCCAAGATGATTTCCAGTCTGTGGTGACCCCAGCACCCTCCGCAGTCATCCCCGCTTGCAGACGTGAGTGGGGTTCCCCCGGAGCTTCTGGTCCTGCTGAGTGAGCCAGAAAACAAACGAGTTGGGGGGTGAGCACTGGAGAGGTGGGTAAGCCTTCACTCAGCTGAGCGGTTGGCGGAACAAAATGGAGCAGGGCAGACCCCTGCACTTTTCTCCTCGCGGGTGGAAGTCCACAGACCTACACTGCCTCCTTCTGCACAGAGCCCAGCCACCCAGAGGCCATGCCCAGCCCTGGGGAGGAAGCTCAGTCTCCGTGGTCTCCTGCCACGGGTGAGCAAGGAGAAGGCAGCTATTTCCAGTTGCTGTCTAGCTAACTGCCCGTCTTTGTCCCTCCTTACCCCAACCTTTTATGCCTGCTTCTGCAGAAGTTCTTCTCATAGTCCATACGGCAGTGTACTGGAGGCTGGGCCCCAGCCAGCTCAGCTTCCCATGTTGGTTTCTCTGGACGTGCCCTTAGTTGTAACACCCAACACTGCATGCTTGCACGACAGGACCAGTGTGCTGGCTAAGATAGGAAGTGGGGGTCTCGGTATATCCTGAGAGATTGTTGGGGGACCCATGACTCAGTTCCACTTTTTCATTCTCTTTGCTTATCCTGCTTAAAATAGGAACTACAGCAGAAAGCTTTTGTGGGGGAGTTGGAGTTGGAACAGGGGCAGATATTGGAAGAAATAGGCTTCTGAGTCCCGCAGCCCCTAGCCCTGATTCTAGGCTCTTCCCTTTCATTAGCAAAATTGCCTCCCTTCTTTCCCTCTTTCTTTTAAAACACGTTTTATTTTATTTTATTGGGGGTGGGGTGGATCACACCCATTGGTGCTTAGGATCTGCTCCTGGCTCTGCACTCACTCCTGGAGGGTTCAGGGGACCATATGGGATGCCAGGAATTCAACTCAGATTGGCTGGGTACAAGGCAAGCACCTATCCACTGTACTATTGCTCCACTTCCCCTCCCCAGATGTTTCTGCCACCACCCCTTCCCTCCAGATACGGTTACTGTTAGAAGACTCTTTGATAGCTTTTCTCCTACCCGACTTTGTAGAAGCCTTCAGGGATTCCCATTTTGCAGAGGTCGATGTTAAGGTCTGAGAGACAAAAGGACTGACAGGAAGTTCACATGGGCAAAGCTGTAGCTGGTTCTGGGATCTCTGGGATTCAGGGAAGGAGAGAGGGAGGGATTGAGATGGCAGAAAGCAGGCAATGGACTGTCTGTGTGAATCCCTAGATGTGTAAAACTGCTTCTCTGTCCGGCTGGACTCTGTTCCATCCCAGGCCCACACTGCCCATGGGTATCAGTGCCTGTCTGCTGGTTAGAGAGTCCACTCAGGAGGGCTCATCCCAGCCATTTCCCTGTGTTCTTGTTGGTATGTGTGTGTCCATCCATCCTGATTGGTGCCACTAGAGGAATTTCAGTGACCCTTTGGGTCCCGGAGTTCAATCTGGGCTCGACTCAGCAGAGAACCTCTCCTTAAGTCTGGGATATGGAAAGGACCCTGGTGGACTATGTTCTCATCGGCCCTGAGGACCGACTATAGAGTCTGGCCTCCTGCAGACCACAGCTCAAGGGCCTGGGCCTACACAAGTCTACCTTTGTCCCCAAATCACCTTCCAAATCCAGCTGCGTTCTGGGTGGGGACAGGAGGTGGGTGTCGGCTGGGCTGTTTCCCTTGTGTTGGACTTTATTTGTTTGTCTGGGTCTCTAGGTGGGTCTCTGAAGTCGGTTGGCTTCTGAAAAGTGTAGCTGAGTTCAAAGTCCCCCCTAACCAACTCTTTGTGGGATCACCCATCTCTCAGCCACAGTCCACAGAAGTTGAAATGGTGGCTTGTGTTCTGAGAGGAGATGTAGGGCTGGAGACGGAGTCCCCTGCAAAAAAAAATCATTAAATAAAATCCTTCCACAGAAACTCCCCTGTCCTCCGTGTCAGGCTTTCTCCATTCTCTGGTCTCAGCTTCTCATCTCCTGCGCCCCACCATGCTCTCCTTCCTGGTCTGTGCTGACTGATCATAGTTTTCCTCTTTCTAACCTGAGGCTTCTCCTCGAGGCTTTCTCCTGGCTGTACGTCTCACTTAGTTCCCATTCATTGCATACCTCTCTCTCTCTCTCTCTCTCTCTCTCTCTCTCTCTCTCTTTCTCTCTCTCTTCATCCTCTTTCAGACTTATGGATTTACTTCTTTCCAATCTCAGGGTAAGTGGGAGACATCGCTTTCCCAAACATATTGCAAAACCACCTTCCTCCCTTAAAATGCTCAGTCGGTAGGATGAGCACTGAGCCAAGTGGGTTTGGAGCTTTTACAGAAAATGGAGGGGGAGTTTCCCCCACCCCCAATCTGTGTCTCTGATGGCTGTTGTGGAAGTGGGAGTCAGACTCTCCAAGGGCACTGCTCGCCTAACCCTTGTGGTCAAGACTGGAGACTTTGGGGGCCTGCTGTCACCTACCATGTCATATTTTCCCTTGCCATGATACCAATGTTCCCTCCAATGCACACATGTCCTAGAGCTTTGCTCTCACAATTTAAGTCCCCTGAGTGTTGATGCTGTGTTTAGGCAGAAAGTTTAAGTTGCTGTCGGTATTAGGAAACAAGTCGATGGAGGCCTCACTGCTGCTCTCTTAAAGTGGGCAGTTTTAGCTACCTTTTTCTTTTCCCAGAAGAGCTTGTATCCACTTCAAATTTACCTTCTTCTCAAATTCAGCCCTTCCTGAAAGATCCTCACCACTTTTTTGTTTGTTTGTTTGGAGTTATTTTGGCCACATCAGGGTGTTGGTCGAGAATTACTCATGGCCCTCGGCTCAGGGATCACTCCTGATAGGATTCAGGGGACCATATGGGGCTAAGAATAAAACCTGGGTCAACCGGCGTGCAAAGCAAGCACCCGTCCACTGTGCTAGACTTCGGCACCAACTGTCACATTTTAAAAATTGGGTGCTTCGATCCCCGAACAAAGCCTGCTTAAAGCTTGCTGTATTCTCCACCAGGACTCCCTGGTGGATGGTGTAGTCGGGTTTCTAACAGCAAAACCCTATTCAGATGGTCTTCCTGTTGCTTCTGTATGGAGCCCGTCAGAATAGTCAAAACTGAGTGAGCTCATTTTGAAAATTGAGAGAGATTCAGCTTAAAACTAGAACTAAGCCTTGCCCTTATCTGTAAAATTGACTTTTCTTCAAATTAATCAGAGCCTGAAAATTTGGGGGAAACAGCCCATTTGAACTCAATGGGAAACATCAGTGACTTGCTCTGGCAGTTTTTAGGAAATCGCTTGTTCTGGGTGTGTTCTTGCTTTTCATCTTAGGTGTTGCTGCTGACCCCCCCCCCCCCAGTAGTTGGGTCCCGGGGAAGAGTGGGCAATGCTGAGGTGAGGCACAGTTTCAGGCTTTAGAGCGGGGCAGTGTGCATGAGATGCTGAGATGCCCTGGTGTAGTCCAGACCCAGTCAATTACCCATTTAAGAGGAGCCGATCTGCAGCTTCCCTTGGCTCTTAGCTGCCAGCAGCACTGGTAAATGCTTGGACTTGGCTTTTGGCTTTTGACAGTTCTCAGGGATGTCAGTTAGCCAGTTAGCGCCTGATTAACAGCTACAAGGTCAATGATGTAGCTACACAGGATCACGCTGTCTTTACTGCTTTGGCTTTTCATTCACTTGGGTCTTCATTTCCTCCAGATGGGTCTGGATGTAAGAGAAGGAGCTTCCTGAGTGGAAGAGATACTTTCCTCGTCCCCTTTTACTTAAAATTCATCTCTCAGCCTTTAGAAAGCTTGGGATGCAGAAACCTCTCGCTTCTTTATTTCTTCTGAACCAATAGAGAGCTGCTTGTCAGTTGCAAAAACAAAACAGAAACAAACCTCCAAAAATTCCAGGGCAACTCCTTTATTACAAACACTGGTGCAGTTGAGGAGAATGTGCTCCTCCAAGCCCGTTTCTTTTGTGTGTTCTGGTTAAGATGCCGTGGTTGTGGCTGGACATCTGCAGTGCCTTGCTTGTTTGTTACCCCCACCCTGCTGCTTGTTGAGGTCTGAGTCTCACCTCTTAAAGAGTTTTTTTTTATCAGAAAAGTGGTTGGGTTTTGTTCCCCATTTGCAGATATGATTAAAGAATAATTTTTAAAAAGTTCTTAACCCTTGATGTAGATGACTGATTTATTTATTATGTTCTTGGGAAAGTAAAAATAGTTTCATTTAGAGATCTAGAGGGGAGAGAGAGAGAGAGAGAGAGAGAGAGAACCAAGAGAGAACACTGACTTCTCTCCAGATTGCCGATTTTAAAACCACACCCCCCCACCCACATTGAGATCTAAAAGAACTGAAATAGTCGTTTCACTTTAAAAAATCTTTAAATTCCATATGTTTTAAAAATGCATTTTCTCCCTAGATTCTGAGTTAGACCTCAGCATAAGGTGTGTTAGCTGTGTCCTTAGCGTAGACTGGGGTCTTTACACATTCCATTGTTTCAAACAAATTACAAGGAAAATTTTAGCGACTAAAGGATGCATGGCATGGGGATGCTTGCTTTCAGTCAGCCCAATGAAGAGGCCGGAGAGAGATAAATGTGAAGATCAGTTTCCAGAGCAGTCAGAGGTGCTCACGAAATCAGCCCAAGCCCATCCAAGGTCATCGCATCCTCCTGCGTCCACTGCTGATAGAAGGGGCTCTGGGTGCTACAATGGCACTTCTGTGTGACTGGTTCTAACCACCCTTTTCCCTTGCCTTTTGTTTCTGATCTATTTCAGGACATGGAGGAGTGAATCAGCTTGGGGGGTTTTTGTGAATGGACGACCCCTCCCGGATGTAGTCCGCCAAAGGATAGTGGAACTTGCTCACCAAGGTGTCAGGCCCTGCGACATCTCCAGGCAGCTTCGGGTCAGCCATGGTTGTGTCAGCAAAATTCTTGGCAGGTAAAGGCAGGTGCTCCAGGCTTCCCTTTTCAAATAACCACCTCAATACACGACCCGGTAGCTGTTCAGTCTCCTTGACACAGCGAGTATCCTGGTGCCTCCGGGCCCTTATGCATAGCTCTTCTGGGTTCCTGAAGCCCTTCCAGGGACATTTAGGTCAAAGTAGAAGTGGCATGTGGACTACTCAGACTGGAGGGATGGCATGTTTTCTGAAATCCTGCTAACTATTCCAAAGAATCTAAGAGTATAAGAGGTTCCTGACAATTTCCTAGACAAACGCAGGCGACAAGTTATAAACACACCAGACTTCAATGTTGTTTATTTTATTTTTCATGTTTTTTCAAAAAGCATTTTCTGTTTGGAAAAGTCCACTGCCATTTTTTCCCCCTCTCTCTCTCTTTGGGTTATCATCAGCTCCTTATGTGGGGCTGCTGTCTCTTCCTTCTCTGTGTTTTGTTTCCTTCCTAGTGACAGGCCTCCTAAGTATATATTAAATTAGAGGGGTGGGGGAAAAGCGCAAGCAAACGCTAACTCTCAGATCTGACATTTGAAATGTGCCACTTGACCTGGCGATTTGCTACCAGCAAAATACTAACAGCACCGAGTCTCCCCAAGGGCCACGTAGCCTCTTCACGCTCCTGTTTCTTTTCTCTCTCGAGTGAGCCTCAGTACAATCCACAGCAGCCTCTAAGCAAACCTAGAAAGGCTGAGTCGCTGACCCAGGTCCATCGGCCAGTTACTATTTGGGAGGGGAAGAGTGAAAGGTCTGCAAAGAGGCGTCAGCAGCGGCTGGCTGTACCCCCTAAGCCTGAGCCACAGGTTTGCTTACAGATGTGTGAAGTTGTTTGAGTTCTGCTCTGGCAGCCAGGAGCTTTCTTGGGTTGAGCGGTTTGGAGCTCTCCCAGGATTTCTCTCCTGCAGTCAGAAAGCAACCTCTGTTTGGGTTGAGAATCCATGGCTGAATAGAAGAGGCAGATTTTTGAAGGATTGTCAGGGACATGGCGCCTTCCAGCTTGCTCTCCCCTTCCAACCGCTGGAATGGGGAGGCATTTTTTCAGGTGGAGGGAACCCTCATTTCTAACGTTAGGGAGGCTGGTTGGAGGCCCCAGGAAGTGGGGCCAAGGGCCAGAGGTCTAGGAGCCCTCTGAGGGGCTTGTGTCCACTGTTGATTTCTTGCCTGCCAATTTGAGCTGTGGGCTTTGCTTCTGCTTCGCACCTGCCTGGGCTCAAGGGGAAAAATGGTGTGTGTGGAGGACAGTGATTACAGAGTGCAAGAGTCAAAGAGGATAAAGAGAGGAAGGGAGATAGAGAAAAAAGAAAGCAAAGAGAAATAAGAATGCAAAAGAGAAATGAAGATAAGCTAGGAGAGAGAGAAGAAAGAAAAGAAAATGAATATTTCAGACTTAGACTCGCGCAGCTAAATGGGACTCGGATGTGTTCCAGACCAACCTCTGTACTGAGGCAGAGAGCGGAGGCTTTTCTTTGTTTTTGCTGAGACGTCTCTGCTGATCTGACACGTTGCCGGATGTTCGAAATATTCTCAGGGCATGAGGCTGAACCTTTCTCAAGAGGGGGCTTCCAGATGCGAGGTCCTGGTGTCCAGGTGCCCCTCCAGATGTCCTCTGGAGACTGAAGGGACAGGGGCCCTCTTAGGTGCCCTCAGCCCCGAATAGATATGTCAGTAGGTAGAGTGGCGCTGAGAAGTTCCGTGCCGCTCGGGTGCTTGGCCGTTTAAGTTGTCAACAATAAATTGGAATTTCATAGCTCATTATTTTCATAACTAAGAACCACAGTGGACAAAATGTCACTCTAATTAGAACTGCCTTTTAAGAAACAAGTTCAGCCCTAAAACAGTGTGGCTGGGGATTTCTGAACTGGGGTCATTTAGCCAGCCATTGAGGGGTTCTTGATTTTATTTTTTTTTTTGGTGGGCGCACAGTGGGTGACATGAATTTGATGGGTGAGCAGTGGGTGACAGGTTGTAGAGAGCCTGCGGTGGCCGAGTTTTCTAGAGGCTGCAAAGCAGGCGGGGACCCCCAGCATCTCAGGGAGGAGGACGGCTGTTAGGAGCGTGAGGTCCGCAGAGCTCAAGGCCGTTCCAGAGGAGCTCAAGAGGCACAGGGTGCTGCATGTGAGACCTCTTATACCCCCTCCACCCCCCCAAAGCCAGGATGTTGTCTCCCTTCTCTGGAACCTGGCCTGGAGGGGTCACTGGAAGCTGGGGGGCCTGTGACACAGCCATAAATGCTTGGAGGGGCTTAATCCTCAGCTCACACTCTGGGCTTTGCAGTTTACCCTTCACCATTCTTGTCTGTGTGCAGGATCACAGGGCAAACAGGTGCCTGTTCCCAAACGGGGAATCACAAGGACACCCCCGCAAGAAGCCTAGAGTCTCATCTGGAGTCTCAGAGCCAGTTAGTTTCACAGTCCCTGATGAATCCCTCCACCGTTTGGCTCCTTCCGTAAGGACAGTGCTGTGCTCTGCCCCGCTGCGTGCCCATGGGTGCCTGTCTGGCAGAAGCCGAAGGGCTGAGTGGCTATTTTGTTGAGATGAAAAGGCGTTTGTTTAGTTCGAATCCTCTCTGGACACAGGTGGGAGTTTCTCCAGTGTCAGGGTGGCCTTTTAAGTGTCTGGCTCTTGTGACAAGGGAGACAGAGACCTCTTGCTTGAAGACCCCAGTTGGCACCTGCAGGGGTGTGGGGTGGGTGGTGGGGGACACCGAGTCAGCCATGGAAGCAGATGAGTGTCACAGGAGCGGGGATTCTCCTGGCCCGCACTCAGAGTTGCTTCGGGAACATTGCATCCCCTTTGACTCTTATTTGGAATCGCTGGCCCGGGCTGTCTGTTGTTGGGACTCCTGTCCCAACAAGCGCTTGGCAGTCACCAAGGGAGCTCCAAGGGGGCTTTAATATCATGATTGTTGTTTTTCCAGGGAGCTGGGTGGCATACACTGTAGTGCTCAAGGGCCTCCTCCTGGCTTTGCACTCAGGGATCACTCTTGTTTGGACTTGGGGAGCATGTGGGATGCCGGGGCCTTAAACTCAGGTCAGCTGTGTGCAAGGCAAGCACCCCTACCCGCTGTGCTATCTCACACCCCTCACTTTGATAACTATAGCGAAGGTCAATCCTAGCAGGAGAGCTCTGATTTAGGATCAGGGCAGAAAGAAAGCTTGTGCGGCTTTTCACTTCCAGAAGGGTCCTCAGCAAGACACTTTACCTTCTGACAATGCGTTTTCCTGAGTCTTAACAGGATTGGTGTAAGGGTGAAGAGAACCCAAGGATGAACCTTGTAAGCTGCAGGTCCTGGGCCAGGAGAAGGCATCACTGGATTGATTATTATTTGTTAATGACTTGTTACAAAATGGAAGCAGATTGGGGGCTGCAGATTGCTGTGTGCCTACATTTAGGTACCTTTCTAGACTTCTGGCAAAAAAAAAAAAAAGAAAGATATTTTCTGAGATATTTCTGAAATTGTCTTTGTGACTCAATATTTTTCAACAATGACAGAAAGGGAGGTAAGTTGAGTTTCTTGGTATGGTTAGAATTTGTAAACGAATCACTCATTTCAACAAAGTAGAATTTTCATGTCTACATCATTGCTTCCAAGAGATTTAATCTGCTAATAGAATGGTAGGAAAGAAACTGGGCACAGTTCTAGGGAGCCTCTACCCTCTGCCACAGCAGAGCCCCCTCTTGCCCCCCTTTCATTTTTATAAGTGTTAGGTGTGAAAATTACCAGTCTTTTCTAAAATGTCCTTTTTGGTTAACTTTTCCCCTAACTGCAAGAATCTCCTTTTGCAAGAGGAAACCAACAGTTCCTCTGTAAGTGGTGAGAGAGATATCCAGCATAAGCCTAGAATCAGGAAAGGAAGCAAGTGATTTCTCCCCCTGAAATGATCTTCCATGGCACTCTTCTTGATTTTCCTCTAAAAGCCTGACATCCTATTTGCCTTAACGAGGAAGAGCTGATAGCATGGAAATGTCCTTAGAAGAAGCGATTTACCTCGGGCAGGTCCCAGAAGAGCTGCAGGGACTTGTGGGTGGCTTTTTTTTTAATTCATTGAGCTTTGAATTACATATAACACATATTAGCAGTTTCTTGTGGAAGCTAGCACTCCTTTTAATTTATGCCAGGGTAAAGCAAGAAGCTTTTTCGGGTCCATCCAATTTTACAGAATGCAGATGAGACTTTAGGGGGTGGAAGGGCTGGCAAATGGAAGGGTCTGGTCAGGTTTTGGGAAACATTTTATTCTGCTCTGGAGGCTGAGCCACTGTCCTGGGTTGGCTAATTGGTCTGATGTGATCTTGGGCAAAATTTATTTTTTTCTTTTTGCTTTATGGGTTACACCCAGCGGTGCTCAGGGGTTACACCTAGCGCTGCATTCAAGAATTACTCCTGGCGGTACTTGGGGGACCATATGGGAAGCTAGGAATTGAACCTGGGTTGGCCACTTGCAAGGCAAATGACATCCCTGTTGTACTGTCTCTCTTGCCCCTGGGCAAACTATTTTAATCTCTCTGGATCTTTGTTTTGTAGGTGGGACAGGGTCTATGTATGGATGTGCTCATTCAGTTATTCAAAATATTTACACAATTGAGAGCTATTGGGAGAGTAAATGGAAACTGTCTTTAAACTATTTTATTACCTCTAAAATACACATGAAAGAATTAGTGAAAACTTAAAAAAAAAGAATTAATGAAACCTTAGCATCCTGACCAGCGCAGCTGACAGAAATAGAATGTGAAACATAGTATGTAGTGTGGGTATCAAACTCATATTTGCAAGGCATGCTCTTTTATTTTATTTCGGATTTTGGGCCACGCCCTGGTTATTCATTGAGAGATCACTCTTGGTGGGGCTGTAGGAAAAGCTGGGATTGAACCTGGCTCTGCCGTGTGCAAGGCAAGTGCCCTATCCACTGTGCTATCTCTCCAGCTCTGACCTTGAAGTTAAAATTTTTCTGTTAGTACATTAAAAAACAAAAGGGAAACATGTGCAATTAATTTAAATTACACATGTATTCTTTTTAACCTAACAGGTTACGTTTTTTGACATATAATCAATGTGACATTTAGTTTTTGAAGTTAAAACATGTCTTTTGATTCTTTTATTTGATTAAAATTTATTAATGAGATATTGCATTCTTTTTCTGTATTAAGTTTTAATAACCTGGTATGTATCTTGCACTGACAGCATATCTCAGTTCAAACTAGCTGATTTCAAATTTTCAGAAGCCCAGATGGCCAAGCCGAGATGGCTAAGCCACTGCTGTACTGATCGAACCGTGCGAATCTGGGCTGAGTTGCCCTGTATCTTGTTGCTGGTCTCCGTTTTACTGATTCCTCCTGGCTAAGTTCCTTTCTCC
Organism: Cryptotis parvus; assembly: GCA_021461705.1. Classification (NCBI taxonomy): domain Eukaryota; kingdom Metazoa; phylum Chordata; class Mammalia; order Eulipotyphla; family Soricidae; genus Cryptotis; species Cryptotis parvus. The sequence continues at coordinate 87,325 of JAJIBD010006310.1, read as the reverse complement.
TTGGGTCCTAGGTATTATGAGACGGGGAGCATCAAGCCGGGGGTAATTGGAGGCTCCAAACCAAAGGTCGCCACGCCCAAAGTGGTGGAGAAAATTGCTGAATACAAACGCCAAAACCCCACCATGTTTGCCTGGGAGATCAGGGACCGGCTGCTGGCGGAACGGGTGTGTGACAACGACACAGTGCCCAGTGTCAGCTCTATCAACAGGTGAGGGGACTAGGGCTCTGGGTGGCGTGGGGGTCCTCACGATGTCTTCCTGACAATCCGGCCTCTCCTGCCAAGGTGCCGTTGATGCCCTGACATGAGAGTTCTCCAGTGTGTGGTTCGATAGGTCTCATGGTTGCTTCTTTCTTGTGTGCAAAGTGGACACGAGTCCTATCCCTTGGGAGGAGGCCAGGCCAATCTCCCTGCTAACTGTGTCTCTGGACCCAGAGGGCTTCCCTCCCCTCCCTTCTTCCCTCCCCTCCCTCCCCTCCTCCCCTGTTGTTGCTAGCTTCATAGTGGTAGCCCAGGTGGTCTGTCCCTGAGAGCCCAGGCTCCAGACGTGGCACTACTGCGTATCAGGAGATGCCTCAAGTTTGGGCGCAGATTTGAGAAGCAGAGCCCTGATATGTAGTGGGGATATTCTGCTCCTTGTCCCAGCACTGCCACTGATGAACTCCAGGTATGACCTTGATGCAGAGCTTCCTGTCTTGAGAGCCCAGTGCTCTGGGGGCTGGATGCGTGATCGTGATCTCCAAGAGTGATGCTCAGGATAAACAGGTGCTGTGTGGACTTTGGGGTCACTGCCCAGAACCCCACCCCGGGAGAAAAAGAACCAGAGAAGTGTCACGAGTGGCAGGCTTAGGGGTCTTCTTGGGAGCCACAATGCCTCCTTCTTTAAGTCTGGCCCCAGAGCTTTCAAAATGAGTGTTGGAAGGGAAGTTTCTTAGTTTCAGTCTCCACTGAAACCCTCCGGGCAGGGACCAAGTTGAAAGATGAACAAGAATGAATCTTCTCTGAAGAAGAGAATCCGCAGACTGCAAGATGGAGCTATTCCCACTTCTCCAAGGTCATACCCAACCCTGGTCAGTGCAGGGCCTGTCTGGGCAAAAGGGACTCATCAGCCCGGCAGAAAGAACTGCTCAGGCCAAAATGTCTCTGAGATCCTCACCGGTCCCAACGCCCATCCCTCCTGCATTTGTACGTAAGCTTTGAATCCAATCTACTGAATTTGAGTCCAGTAGAAGTATTGCTGGTGTGAGAGCCGCTCTTTCATAAACCGAGAGGGCTTTTGTTCTCTCAGCGAACTTTTCCCCTTCTGTTGACCCTGACTGGAGGCCAGGAGCTGAGCGGAGAGAGGAATTGGGTGTACAGTGCCTTGGTCTCTGTTCCTGAACACCACCTTGTCCAGGCTGGGGTTCTAGCCTGCTCCAAGAGTCTGAGCAGTGAGCAGCAGGCACAAAACTGGGGACAGGTGGCAGCTATCGTTTTGGGGAGAAATACTTCCTGTTCTTTCATTTGTTGTGTGCTTCCTATTCTTCTTCTGGATAATGAGGTGCTTCATATGTTTTGGGAGTTTGGGAGTCCCCGGCTGCCTGATATCAAGGACACAAAGCAGCAAGACTTTCCTTCTCTGGGTTTCCAGGAACACTGGTAGGAAGCATGTACTGCAGCCAATCCACTCTCAGAGGAACGTTGGTCAAAACTAGGCTCCAAGCTGTGGGGCCCAGGAGCGTCCCAAGTAGAGTGTCTCTGCCATGGGAGGTCCCGGTCTTCACTGGCTCTGTGAGGCTAGGTTGGAACACAATGAGTGAGGCAGGCCAGGCTTGAGATGACGGGAAGGTGGGGTGTATGGCAAACTCATCAGCTCAAATCCTTCAGAAGAGGCTCTGGCTTCTCATCTCTCGCCATCAGCTGCCAGGAATGGGGACCTCGCGTTGACTAGAACTTCCCCTTCTTAAAGAGTCATTGGAACTTAGGGCTTCTGTGTGAAAGTGCTTGTGTGTGTGGTATCTCTGGAGTTTTAGGATTTGCAGAGTGCACATAGCTCCACTGGTGTGGGTGGGGTGGTGATAAGTGTAATTCATTTGCCAGCTTATGAAAATTGTTTTGTGGTTAATGTATTTGTATTAAAAATAGTAGAGGATGCTGAAGAGGTAGTACAGGGATTAAGGCACTTATTAGTACAGGAGTTAAGGTGCTGCTTTGCTGTGTGATCTTGACCAAGTGCCTCGGATACTCTGGACGTTAGATTTCCTATGTGTTGGAATTTGTTGCTCGCTTTTCCTTCTCCATTAGAACATCTAGGCTGGTCCTAGGGTACCTGGGGCCATGTTCATGCTCAGCGAAAGCTGTTCCCTCAGTCCTGGTGGAGCTGGCTACTTCTGATTTAAAAGTGGCCCTAAATCGGAGCGATAGCCCAGCGGGTAGGGCGTTTGCCTTGCACGCGGCCGGTCTGTGCCGGCTCGGGTTCAATCCCTGGCATTCCATATGGTCCCCCGAGCACCACCAGGAGTTATTCCTGAGTGCAGAGCCAGGAGAAACCCCTGAGCATCACTGGGTGTGACCCCCAAAAAAAAGTGGCCCTAAAGGTGACGCTAATTGTGAGGAGCCCTGAACACAGCCAGGTAAAAAATTTGTTTTGGGTACTCCCAGAAATGGTAGGGGTCAGGGACACTGGTCAACTGGGCTGGACAGTACAGTGTCCAGACCCAACAGTATGGTGTTGCTCATGCTCAGGGATGCTGGGGGGTGGGGTGGGGAGGGGGAAGAAGCACATCGGAAATGCTAGGGGGCATACAGTGCCAGGGATTGAACTTGAAGCCCCTTGAGTTCACGCTGGGCATGAACTACAGCCCTCTAAGCCTCTCTGGCCCCTTTACTTTTTTTTTGGTAATTGCTATGATTCAATTAGTCTTGTTCTTCCTATTACCATTTCTTCTCAATGGAATATGATGGTTTTTGTTCTTTTCTTGGCAGCTGTTGCCAAGCAGATGGGCAGAATCTCTATCCCTGGGGGGCAGCTTTGGAGAGTCCCTACAATTCTGCTCTCCCTGGCAAAACACAGTCCCACTGCACTGCTAAAGTGAGGTGTTGGGGGGGCTGCCCCTCCTCTCCGCATCCCACGTGGCTTTTTGTTTTGTTTCAGTTAGCTTTGTTTTGTCTTGTTTTCCGGATGCCCTGGATCAGACCCAGGGCCGCAGACATGCAAAGCATGCATGTCACTACTGAGTACATCCCTGGCCCAGCTTCTGTGTTCTCAAGGCATCTGTGGAAAATACGAACCTTTTGGGGCTGGAGCAATAGTATAGCGGGTAAGGTGCTTGCCTTGGACAGGCCTGCTCGGGTTCGATTCCCACATCCCATATGGTCCCCTAAGCACTGCCGGAATAATTCCTGAGTGCAGAACAAGGAGTAACCCACAACATTGCCGGATATGACCTAATAAACCCATACAGATGAACCTTTTAAGATTGAAGCTGGTTATTAATCCTCATGAAAATAACAACTAAAATTAACAGCTAACATTTACTGAATGCTTATTATGCAGCAACCCGTATTCTCCATGCTGAATTATTTTAGTCCTAAAAATATTAGCCCTATGTAGTAGGAATGATTCGTGTAATCCCATTTCTCAGATGTGGATATTGAGGCATAGAGAGGTTTAGCAATTTACTCAAGATTATGCAGCTATCAAATGACAAGGATTCAAACTTTAGCAGTCTACTTCCAGAGCCCCTTTGCTTGTCTTATAGACAACTTTAACGGCTAGAAAATGTTTTAAAAAGCTAGGAATTTATGCTGAACTTCAGAGGAACACAATTATGATCTATTTTTACCATATGTATTTTTATATACAGCAGTAAACCATAATATCGATAAGCTACGGATTGTTATGCTCAGACATTTACATATATAGGTATATCTTTGTAGACACACAGGTACATGTACGCAGAAATGGCGAATAGATACAAAAATGCAAAAAATCAGATTAAATGCCAGATTAATTCTGGATGGTCAAAAGACCATACCAGAGCCAGGGAGCTGGCTCCTATGATAGACCACATACTACAAAGTGCAGGCCCTGTGCTCGCTTCCTAGCAACACATACCCCACGCCTCGCACTGCTGGGAGTGACCCCTTAGGAAATAAAAAAGACAATGCCAATTAGGTGACTCCATCAACACAGTCCAAGTTTTAGTCAAAATATTTTTAACTGTTAAGGAAGTATATTTTACTATTGGATTTGAATGTGGGGGAAAACAAACAGCCCCCCTGGATGCTTTGGAGGAAACCTTAAAATGACCCATCAGGGAAGGAAAAGGCCTTAGTTGAGTTCATGTGGCCTGGTCTCCAGAGGGCTTGTAGTTGGACTGTGGCATCGCCCACCACTTTAGGTCATCTCTGGAGGTTGCCGAGGGCTCTCCGTGCCTAGTACAGAGCCTGGAGATGACAGAGGCAGAGGGCAGAGCCTGAGGAGGTGAAAGGGGGCACCTTGGGGCTGGAGCAATAGCACAGAGGGGGAGCGCACTAGGCTTGTACGCAGCCGACCCAGGTTCTATCCCCGGCATCCCATATGGTCCCCAAGCCAGGAGTAATTACTACACCAGGAGTAATTGCTGAGTACAGAGCCAAGAGTAATGCTTGAACATCGCTGGGTGTGATCCAAAAAAACAAAACAAAAGAGAGAGAGAGAGAGAGAGAGAGAGAGAGGGAGGGAGAAAAAAAAGAGAAAAAAGAAAGGGAGGCACCTTCTAGTCTCTTCTCTCTTTCTGAGATGCCCAGAGCAGCCTGAAATGTACATCCAGAAATACTGGTCTGGAATGTGGAAAACTGTTCATGCAGCACCGAGTGAGGAGGGAAGGATGCAAAACTGCCTCCTTGTTTATTTGGATTTTGTTGCGAGTTTCCAAACATACTTAATGATGTTAGTGTAAAAGAAAATACGCCAAAATGTGGTTTTAGATATCTTCTTTATTTCTGTCCAAATAGTCCATAATGAGCACAAAGTACTTTTCTAATTGGGGAAACTCCTAAATGTTCTTTCAAAAGGCAGTAGTTGGCAAGGGTGGGAGCGGTGCCAGGGAGATGGCTCAGAGGTCTGGAGCACATAGTTTACACAGGGACCGGGTTCAGTTCTTGGCCCCTCATAGTTCTCCATCACTGTGGAGAATGACCCCTGAGCATCAAGCTGGGGCTTAGCCCCTTATTACCAGCAGATATGGTTCAAATAAAGGCAAACAGGGGCCAGAGTGATAACAGAGCGGGTAGGCGTTTCCCATGCCCACGATCCACCCAGATTCGATCCCCAGCATCCCATGTAGTCCCCCAAGCACCACCAGGAGTAATCAACCCAGGTTCGATCTCCAGCATCCCATATGGTCCCCTGAGCACCACAGGAGTATTCCTGAGTGCAGAGTCAGGAGTAACCCCCGAGCATCGCCGACCTAAAAAGAAAAAAAAAGAAAAAGAAAAAACACAAGTAAGCAAGAATAAGATAGGGTTTAGACCAGAACTCTGTGTTAGAGCATGAATGTCTTTACATGTATGAGACCATGGGTTCCATTCTCAGCTGCACGTGTGCGCACTGTCCTTAGGAAGCAGAAGACTTTATTACCAACCACCCTTCTCCCAAAGGTCTGGAAAGGAACTTTCTTACAGATCTTGAAGGGCCTTTTGGTTTTGGTTCTGGTTCTGGTTCTGGTGGGCTACTCTGAGATTCACCAGATTTGGGACTCAAAGCATTGTTGTCAGTAGGATATGTACAAACCAAGCTCCTCAGAACCTAAAGTTGTGCAGAAAGACATCAACTGCTGTCAGGTGACAAAGCGAAGGAAGGACTTCGATGATCTCTTTTACCATAGGGCTTTTCCATACCATAATTTTTTTTCTTTCCAAAAAGATTTAATTAAAGTAAGCAAAGAGAAATCTGTTCCAACTCCCCCATTGCACTGAAGCTCAAAATGGAGCAGACTGTCTAGAGTCACAATCAAATTGGTACTAAAATTGGAGCAAGGTCTCTGGAAAGATGGTCCAGAATGGCTGTTTTCCCAGCAGATTCGGTAGGAAGTGAGGTTGCTTCCTGGCTCGCAGTGAGAGCAGATCTCACACATCAGATCCCTGGGCTTGATCCAGACAGCCGAAAAGCAAAAACAAAAGAGAAAAAAAGTTTGCTTTTTTTTTTTTTTTTATAAAGCTTTTACTTAGAGACCTTGAATAGCTTCAGCCCTTTCTGTTTGAGAGCAACACATATATTCACCTCCTTGACCATAGGCGGCTGGGGTGGCATGGCCTACTTCCCCCTACTTCCAGGACTCTCTAAGGCACAGAAGCAGAGAGCGAGAACTTCCAGATGTCACCCGGTTTGGTCCCCTCATCTTATAGTTAAGTCGTGGGAAAGGAAGGGTCCCCCCTAGCGTCCCTCAGGGAGTTCCGTATGGTGTCTCTGCTTGTGAGAATAAGATACCTATTTGTCACGTGAATGGCCTCTCTATAGAAGAGGTGGTTGAGACCCAGGGAAAGTGCAAAGCCACGCAGAAACACCGCAGGAAGGAGGCAGGTGAATTGGTTTTGTGCACTAGTCCAGGTTTCTTCCAACACCCAAATTCCCAGCCTAAGGTCATAAACTCCCTGGTCCTCTGCCCACTGTCGTGCCCTGTGATTCAGCTTGATGTGGGGTTTCTGGCTGGGGGTGCACAAGAAGAGATCGTGTCACCATGATGGTATAGAGCCTTTTTCCCCCCTAAACTATCCACAGGATCATCCGGACGAAAGTACAGCAGCCGCCCAACCAGCCGGTCCCCGCCTCCAGTCACAGTATAGGTAAGAACTTTCAAAAAATTTTTTAAAAAAATCTAATGGGTTCCAAATATTCTAAAGAACTTTTAATCATTCTTATGGACAGATAATTCTGCATAAAACACTCCGGCACACGTACTAATGCGCCTTCTTTGTCCTTCTCCAAGGGCTGAACCTGGTAAATGAATTTTATAAATACTGCTAAAAGGTTTTGAATTTTACTGATTATTATGATAAATAGCTTTCACCATGAGACAGAAAATTGAAATCTAAGCCAAAAAAATCCACTAATGGGGGTCTATAGAATGTCAGATAATTAAAGTAATAAATCAAGAAAGGGATACTTATTCATAACATTTTCTGCATCATTAGTCAGTAAGTAGTTTTGAATGTGTTTTTTCTTCTATCAACCAGCCCTTCTACAATTCTTTGTGCACTTGCAGTCTTGAGCGAAGAGGTGGCAAAACTTCCCAAACTTTCTTTTTCTCTCGCTCTTGATTCGATCTCATGTACTCTGTGAACTGTTGAGAGCTACCGGGTATGAGGTGGGGGGCGCGGGGCAGGGTTCTGACACTCACTGAGTTAGTCTGAGTGTATCGCCAAGTTTATAGGCTGGAAGTCTTAATTCCTACTACTCTGGAGTTCCTTTGCCCTCTCCTCCCTGTGAAGACTGGGCAGTGAAAGTGACGTGTGTCTTTTTAAGACTTATTTCCCCACTTGGGAAAAAGGATACTCTTTTGGGTAGCTGGGGGAAATGGTTCTATTATAAGAAAGCTGATGGCCATTCAGCTTCTCATAGTCCCTGATGGTCATTCAGTTTCTCACAGTCCCTGATGGTCATTCAGCTTCCGTAGTCCCTGATGGCCATTCAGCTTCTCACAGTCCCTGATGGTCATTCAGCTTCTCGTAGTCCCTGATGGTCATTCAGCTTCTCACAGTCCCTGATGGTCATTCAGCTTCTCATAGTCCCTGATGGTCACTCAGCTTCTCACAGTCCCTGATGGTCATTCAGCTTCTCATAGTCCCTGATGGTCATTCAGCTTCTCATAGTCCCTGATGGTCATTCAGCTTCTCACAGTCCCTGATGGTCATTCAGCTTCTCATAGTCCCTGATGGTCATTCAGCTTCTCATAGTCCCCCGTAATCACAGTTCCTGTCAGTTGCACTAAATCCCACCTCAGATTGTGGGATGAGTCTAGACTTTTGTCACTTCTTTCACCAAACACTTGACCTTGTGGTGAAAGAATACAGGCAGAGGCCTGGCTTGTCATTCGTGCTTTGCCTGGGATACTAAGTTCTTTGCCTCTCTGAGCTTCAGTTTCCCCCATGGGTGGTCCAGGTGCTCTCTGGGGACATCCTTGATGGTGTCCCCTTGCATAGGGCAGGGCAGAATTCCCCCCCCTGCCGTAAAACCATTCTCCATCATGGAATCCATTCAAGATATGTTCACTAAGCCCCTGCGATGCGGAACTGAGCTTTAGAGACTCTCTAATGGAGGAGGACCAAGTCCTCATTCTCAAGGCTCTCAGGCTTGGTATCTTGGGGGAATGGAACAAAGAGAAACTGGCGAAACACAGAGAAAGCGCAGAGAGAAAGTTTAGAGACCATAAGGGAGGGAAGTTCCAGCTCTGTCAAACTGGGGCCAGAAGAAGCTGCCTTCAGAGAAGATGCTTGGCTGAGTTTTCACTTGTGGCTTTGAATATTTCAGACCACATAGCAAAGACTTATCAAACTCAGCATCACTCTCACAGCCTTAGAGTGGGATGTGGGGCTAATGCCTCTTGTGAAGCGGCAGAATACTTTGTGTGGTCTCAGAAAAAATTATGAAAACCACATCTTATGTGAGTACAGCTTCTTCCCATTTTACTGACTTATGGGGAGTGAAGAATTGGGAGCTTAGAGCAATGAAATCACTGGCCCGAGGAAGGGGCAGAGCCAGAAGCGAACCCTGGCTCTCTGGTCTTGTCAATCATACACTCTCCATTCAGTGGCCATGGTTCTGTGGCCGAACCTGTGCGCTCTGTGCCAGTTGTTGTCGTAAGTGCCCAGGGACTTGTGGTCTTCTTCCTTCCTCTGTTCTTCGCACCCTCATACAGAAAAGGGTGTGTGGCATTTGCATAAATCTATTTTGAAGAGCTTTTTCTGGTGAAGGAAAAGAGAAGTTAATGATTTCTCACTTCTGTGGCTCCTATTAGGAAGATATAAGACCAAACAAGTCTGAGAAGCAAGGCCGTGCTCCCTGGAGGTCTGTGGGGGGTGAGAGCTGGCCGTGGGAACCCCCTCTTGCTCTCTGCCCTTTCTGAGTCATTCCCTGCCCCTTTCAGACAAAGGTGGCCCTACCGGCCTCCGGGTAGCTACGGATCAGGAAAAGTATCTGAGTTTTGTCTTGGAGGTTTATAATGAACCGAGAAGGAATTTCCATGGCCTAGAAATGGAAATTCAGCAGGACAACACGAGAGGAGAAGACGCTGGTAGCTCATGGGTCCTTCCCTTGGACTCGGCGGGTGGCAGCTCATGTGGCCCGTGCACCAGGCACTGTGCCCGCCACCCCCTGGTTTTTGTCAGGAGCTCGGACACTTGAGTCTAGTCACAGTCGCTCAGTAACCTCTGCTTACATTTCCCAGAAGGAGAAATGGGCTTCAAGTCAGTAGACTGAGAAGAGAGGAGACACTGACCAATATTGGGGACTTGGTGACTCTGAGCGCCTTTGCTCCCTCGTTTGGTGGGAATGAGCGAGAGCCCCAGGCTGTGGCAAGCATCTGGCGGGAAACACCTTATTGCTTGCCATTATTCATCAGGGAGTTGCAGTTGAGTCCTCACAGGGATTCGAGTCTTGCATGTCTGGGTTCCCATCCCTATCCTGTCTCTTCTGAACTGTGTGACCTTGGACCAGTCACTTGCTTTTTCCTCTGGGCCTTGATGCCTTTGTGTTTTCAGTGGGATACAGGTCTCTCATCCCCGCCATCCCCAGAGAAGATTGTGCCTTTGAAAACTTTTGAAAGTAGATAAGTGAGACTGTAAATACAGCTAGAAATCTTTGGCATATTTTTGAAATTTTGCATATTTTTTTGAGGGGGAAGCACTTGTTGGTGCTTGGGGCTTACTCCTGGCTCTGCACTCAGGAATCACTCCTGCTGGGCTTGGGGGACCATTTGGGATGCTGGGGATAGAACCCTGGTCGATTCCTTACACATTTTTGAACTTCAAAAAGGAGAAGGACATTGAACATACCGAAGAGTACTTAAACCCTGAAACAGCACCTGGGAAAGGCAGAGGTGAGGCTATTCCCATACCTGGCTCTTATCAGGTGGCTCTTGGTGAGGACCTTGGTGCTGTTCCTTGCTACCTGGAAAAACTAATGCGGACTCCCCTGGCTTTTGCCTCTAAGTAGAAATCTTTGAATTTCTTTCCCTTTTTGGAAAACAGCAGTGACTGTAGTGCTTTCTTCAAAGCCCAGTGGCCAAACCAACCATTTGAATAGTAGGGATTCAAGGGCCCTCCCGGGAGGTGTCCCAGGTTAGTGCTCATGAAATATATCAGCACATGTCTGTGTCACCTGATGGTCCACATAGAACTGCATAGCTGTGGTGTAATTGCTATTAACCAGGAAGGTCCCAGTAGCCCGCCAGAGCAGTTTAAGGAAGTTTCTTCTCTGGAGTTTTGGTGGCAGGCCTACATGTGGGCAGACTTCCCTAGCTGTCTAAACTTCTCCGAATCTGGTGGGGGCTCCAGTGCCCCTTCTTCCTCACAGCTGTAGACTGAGTTAATACACGGACCCCAGGTTCTCACTGCTCATCTCTGAAAACTGGGTCAGCAGTTTCAGACCGTGGGTGCCGGTCTGTCCGTCTGTCTGTCTGTCCCTGTCGGTGGGTTGGGTAGTCAGTCGACTCTCCACACGGCTCTGGCCCCCTGCAGCTCTCTGGCTTTCAAGCTCCAGGATCGAGAGCGTGTTTTTTTTTTTTTTTTGCTTTTGTCTCAGCTGCGCGCCCCGCCTGTCCGCGCCACCAGCCAGAGCCGCCCTCCTGCAGGGCCCTGACCGCTCTCTCCCCTCCCCACAGTGTCGACGGGCTCGGTGACGCAGGTGTCGTCTGTGAGCACCGACTCGGCCGGCTCCTCGTACTCCATCAGCGGCATCCTGGGCATCACGTCGCCCAGCGCTGACACCAACAAGCGCAAGAGAGACGAAGGTAAGGGATGCCTGTGCAGCCTCTTGGGGCTGGCCACCGGACGGCGGCGGCCCCTAGCGGTTGGTGCGCGGGTCAGGGGTGGTAGCAAAGCTCTTCTCCAGCGCCCTGACCAGCCTAGCCCCCGGGTCCCCTAGGATGGTGGCTTCCAGTGGACTGAGCCCTGCAGGGGGACGCAGACAGGCTGAGATTTCCCCCTGCTCTTCCTCTCCCTGTCTTCACCCTCTGGGGTGCAGAAATGCCAGGCTGGTGGGAGCTTTGGCGCCTCAGACGTTGTGTGTATTCAAGGGTGGGTTTATGAATATTCCACAGCTTCGAGGAGAGAAGGAGTTTCTGGGACCCACAGTGGAGGGGTTCAGGGACCTTCCTAGACAGCCACAGCCTTGGTGATGGGGGCTGAGTGGGCTGAAATGAAGCGTGTTCCCTCATCCATGGGAATCTGGTAGGGGGCTTCTGGGAGATTCCAAAGTGACAGCTTCCCGGATGGTTTTCCTCAAGCCCCTGTGCCGTCCCAGCTCTCTTGAGTTGCTGTTTTGTTGGGGACACCAGCCTGCGGTAGCCTGGCTGCCTCTCCAGGGATGGGCTGCCTGCAGTGAGGCCGACTTTAATGGGTCTGAGAGGAGAAACAGCCCCTCGGGAGTCTGTAAAACCTTCCTCGGGAAAGGGGGAAAAAAACCTGACCGTGATCTAGGGCCTGAGAACTGCGTGACAGAAATCTTGATTCAATTATTCTGTTCCTCTGCACGATTCCCTTTCTGGGCTCCGGTAAGGGACTCCTGTGCCGGTGAGCACATGCCCACGTACTTAAGATTTGCATCTGGAAAATTGAGTCTGCCCAGCAGTGGATTGGCGGAGGGTCTGTCGGTGCCAGCAGCCACAGAGCTGGGCCCAAGGGGTCTAAGAGGGGCTGTGAGAGAAGGGGGGGAATGCCGCCGTGATTCATGGCTTTCAGGAGCTGCCTGCCTCTGTTCCTTTGCTCCTAAGGCTTGGAGCAGATGTCACAAGTCTTTAACACGGTGGGGTGCTGTGCTGGGTTCCCAGGTGGCCGGCGCCGGCTGTCTCTGTTGGTTTAGGGGCAAATGCTGTCCTCTCCTCTCCCTGGGTCGCCGGTGCTCATGGCAGCTGTGGCCGGGTGGGGGCCCAGATGCGGGGCTGTGTGTGATCAGGGTGGAGTGAGATTCTCCTGCCCCAAGAAGGATCCAGAGAATGTTTTGGAGAGAGGGATAAAAATATATATTTAGGACCGAGTGATAGCCCAGCGGGTAGGGCGTTTGCCTTGCACATGGCCGGCCTGTGCCAGCCTAGTTCGATCCTCGGCATCCCATATGGTCCCCCGAGCACCGCCAGGAGTAATTTCTGAGTGCGGAGCCAGGAGTAACCCTTGAGCATGGCCGGGTGTGATCCAAGAAGCAAATATATATATTTGATACTGGCCAGCGAACAGAAGGGTGCCGCCTTTGGGAGAGCACTCAAAAGGCCCTGGGAGGTATGGAGTCTGTTCCCAGCCTCTGATCCCTGGCCACCATTTAACCTCTTGAGAGGAAGTGTGTGATCAGAATGGCGAGCTGGGTGGTGTAAGTTCCTCCAGGCTGGCCAGAGCATTGCTCAAGGACTGGGGCTCATCTGGGCATTGACCTTTCAGAGGGACAATGACTAGTTGAAGTGTGTCCAGATGGGTGAAGCCTGGACGAACAGGTGTTTGGCTCGCTCAGCTCCTAGAGACACCTTGAGGCTCGTGGGATGTTTGGTCACAGAGAAAAGAAGGAGCAGGTCTGGATTATTGCCTTAACTAATTGTGGATGGGCGGAAGATAGCTCAGTGGCCTGAGCACAGGCTTTGTGTGTAGGAGGTCTGTTTGATCCCCTGCATTGCATGGCCTCTGGGAGTGACCTCAGAGCACAGAGCTGGGAGTAGCTTCTGGGCACTGCTAGAGGCTGTCTCTCACCCCAAAAAAATTTGGGGGCAAGAAGAATTGGGAGCAAAAGGAATTTGTCTTTGTTGTGTGGACTTCAAACCCAGAAAGTGGCAAATGTATCTATTTTAGCTCAGTATAAGGAAAAGAAAAAATAGTTAAGAGAGTGGCGTAGGGCAGAGGGTGCTGGGTCAGCAGGCAGTAAGCGCCCCATCATTAGAGGCATGTGAGTAGAGTTCAGGTGGCCATTCACAGGCCCAGATCAGAGTATTAAGACTTACGGGCCAGGAATGTAGTTTGTCAGTGGAGCACTTTCCTGGTGTATGTGTGGGCCCTGGGTTCCACCTCTGGTACCCAAAAGGGAAAAATGTCTGGAATTATCTGGAATTAGATGTAAGATTGTTTGATCTTTGAGTACCTTCTAATTGTGAAGTTTATTATTATTATTTTTGTTGTTATTGTTATAGAATTGGGGGGGTATAAAAGAACAGAGCCTCACACATGGAAGGCAAGTGCTTTAGTGTTAAGCTTTTTGACTCCCAGAAAGACTTGGCAGGGCTCCATTCTGTGGCCCAGAGGCTAAGGGTCGGGGACTTTATTGGTCTTGAAAGGTCACCTCCCGCCAGGCCTTGCCCCCCTGCACCCATGCAGTGAGCAGTGCGGTGGGCAGTGCCTTGCTCACATCCTCAGAATGTCTGGATGGAGAACTCCCTACTGCCCTTGGCCATCCCCTTACTGTCTCTCCCTGGGTCCTTGCATTGGCTCTAGGGAAGGTCAAGAGGCCAACATTGCCCAGCCCCACCACTCCTGCCCTTGCCCACCGTTTTGTAGGAGAGACAACACCACATTCCCAGGGAGTTTGGTGCTATTGGAGAATCACACAGCCGCAGAGGCCCGCCTCTGTCCCAAGCCCACGAGGCCTCCCTCCCTTCCCTGCTTTCTTGTTCAGATGTCTGCTGCCCAAATCCCACTCTGGAGGGATGCAATTTGTGACTGGGCAGAGCTGCAGCCAGTGGGAGGAAGGATTTCCAGAAGAAGGACATGGCCAGCAGGTTGGATATGGTTGAGTGTGGTGAGGAAGTAAGGAACTAGTCACTGGGGAGATGTGGACATTGCTGGTGCTCTGGAGGTCTGGCCCTCTCACTGCAGGCCTGGGCATTGCCTTCCCAGGGAGCCCTCGGCATTCTGAGAGCAGTGTGCTGGAATCAGGCAGCAGAAGGTCAAGAGGATGATGGCTCAGGTCCACTTGTGGGAGGGCTGTGGCTCCCTTCAGCCCTGGGCCGCAGCTGCCTCCAGCCTGAACATAGCTGCTGCTGTGGGCGGGACAAGAGGCAAGGGACAAGGGCTTGCTCCCTGGAGCCAGAGGGATGGTGGCCAAGTCTTGTCTGCTTAAGACCCTCTGTTGCCTGGGCAGTGTGAGGGCATTGCCTGGAGGGGAGAACAAGGCTGGGACAGACCAGTTTTGACATCCAGGACCTGGGTGGGTTCCTCATGGGAAGTGGGACCTGGTTGATTGTTTGGGTGGGGCTACACCTGGCAGTGCTCAGGTGCTACTCCAAGGTTCTGGGGCTCCTCACTGGGGACTGTGATCAGTTCTACAAGCATTAACCCCTCTCTCTCTCTCTCTCTCTCTCTCTCTCTCTCTCTCTCTCTCTGTCTCTCTCTCTCTCTCTGGGCTGGAAATATCATTTTAACGAGGGGAAACCTGTGTTTTGTTTTGTTTTGTTTTGGAACCATACCTGGTGGTGCTCAGGAGATGCTCCTGGTAGCTTGGGGACCAGCTGAGGTGCTCAGGATCAAACGTGGGTCAGCCGCATGCAAGGAAAATGCCCTACCCACTGTACTATCTCTATGGCCCAGGAGCAGGGAAAAATACATTTTCACTGCTTCTAATTTGTGATTTAAGTTAATAAAAAATCAAAAAGTCAGAGGGATCGGACAGGGACTAAGGTGCTTGCTTTTCATGTGGCTGACATCCGTCTGTTTCTCTAGCATTGCACGGGTCCCTCCAGCACCGCTAGGGGACTCTGGTGAGCTCAGAGCCAGAAGTAGTCCCTGAGTACCAGTGGGTGTGGTCCTACATTACAAAAAAAAATCAATGAACAAACAAACCAATAAATAAATGAAATGAGCAATTTGTTTCCTCAGTTGTTCTAGATACACTTCAAAGGTCCGAAAGCCTCTAGTGACAGCGGCGTCTGCGCTGTGTGACTTGAATGCACACAGCAGTGCTCAGTAAAACGTTCCCAGGAAGAATGGTTCTGTCTCATGCCCGTAGGGAGCTAACAGTTATTGAGGATGGGCGAGTGCTGGTGGTGGGGTCCCTATTTCCAGAACCACAGGTGCCCTGTCTGGTGTTTTGGGCTTCTACAAAAAACTGCGGCAGAGCACAGCCAGACACGGGCTGGCCAGGGCCTGTTTCGTCTAGACATTCTGGTATATTCCCTAGGACATTTGCCTCTAAGGTCACCCTGGGAATGAATGTGACTCCCAGGCCCTAGACTCAGATCAATTGTTTGATAGCTATGGCAGTGACTCCAGTCCCTGGCTCCCTGAGCTGGGCTTGGGTGAAGGACACTACTCTGAGAGCAAGGACCAGCTTCCAGCATCCTGTCCTGAGGGTGTGAGGCATGTCCAGGAAGGCCAGAGGCCATTCATTCTGCCTCGGGCTTGGGTCTGAGACTCTGATTATGCTCTTGGGGACGCATGTGTCAGTGACTGCCTTGGTCTAGAAGATACTCTACTCGCTGGTGTTGGCCTCCTGCCGCTCGTGCGGACTGTCTGGGCAGGGGCCTCTGTCCTTGGGTCCGATGAAGAGGATTTAGGAGGCCTGTGGCTGCTCTGAGAATCAGTCTGGGTGCTGTCCAGGCTAGGAGTGCAGCCTGTTTCTTAAGACGGGCCAGTCTGAAATAGGCTGAGACTTAGATCTCAGGAATCCCACTGGGCCGGGGGTCTGGGCCCGATGGACGCTCTCTTCCCGGAAGGCCCTGAGGAGGTGGTGGTGGAGGTTGGACTTGGCAACGCAGGTCAGGCAGTGAATAGCTGCGTGGGTGAAAGGGCAGCCCCAGACCCTCTGTTCCTTCCTGGGCCTTTGATCTGGTGGGGCCTCCTTCCGCTGTCCCTGGGGCTCCATTCAGAGCCTCTTCACGTCCCCTCCCCTCTTCCCTTAGTCTGAAAGGCCTCGCACACACCGAGGGCAGCCGAGTGAGAATCCCTTTCACCAGCTCAGAAAGCCGCCAGGGCCTGCCCTGTGAGCGCCAGAAGCTTCTTTGGGGGCCAGTGGATGGTTCATTGCAGGTGGGGCTTCCCGGCTTCGTCTGGATGACGAGTCCAGAGATTGACATGGGGGGTGGCTCCTGGTCATGGCTGTACCCAGCCCTCTTTGGGGGTGGGGGAGGCTCTGTGTCCTCTGTGCGTCTCTCCCCAAGTCCTGTGTCTTTTGTTTGGACGTTTCTCACTTCGTTTGGTCTGCCTGGGTTTGTATCTTGTTTATAGATTGCCTACCTCCTGGCCTAGCTCTCACTTTCTTTTTCTTTCCATTCTCTCTCTCTCTCTCTCTCTCTCTCTCTCTCTCTCTCTCTCTCTCACACACACACACACACACATAACCACACACATTCATTCTCTTCCCACTTACATTTCCCACATTCAGTCTCTCTTTTCGTCTTTTCGGTATTCACTATTGCTTTCTCTCTTACCAATCCCTCCTTCTGTCCTCTGTCATTTCCCACCCTCTGCTCTTCACCTCCCCACGCACTCTCTCTCTCTCTCTCTCTCTCTCTCTCTCTCTCACACACACACACACACACACACACTCACTCACTCACACACCTTAAAAGTCCAAGAAGGTAGGGCTGTGCTCAGAGACGGCACAGGGGGCCAGGGTCCCTTGGCTGAGTATGGACAGGCCCTGGCCTTCCTCCCTCAGGGACAATCCCTTTTGGGCCTCCTCTGAGGCCTGGTAGTAAGTGTTTGCTGCCCCAGGTCTAAACCCTGTCCGTTCCCACTTCCTGTTACTCTCACCAGCAGACTGTATCTGCTGGGCCTGGGCTGGAGCTGAAAGTACAAGAAATTCAGAGTTTCTAGGAGGGATGTGGTGTGAGCGAGAAAGCTCAGGAGTCCCTGTGGCTCTGAGACCCCAGGACGCTGTTCTCTGGCAAGCCCTGAAAGGTGACGTACTGACATGGGCACATAGGCCAGGCGTGGAACCAGTTTGGGGACTTGTTTCCTGTTTTGGGTCACACCCAGTGATGCTCAGGGATCACTTCTGGTGGTAGGTAGTCAGAGGACCACAGCTGGTGCCAAAACCCTAACTGATAAGGCAAGTGCCTCACCTGCTGGACTGTCTCTCCAGTCCAGGGTTGGGGACGTTTTATATGTCTTTGGCTTAATCTCTCAGAACCTCCATTTTGTCCCCTGGAAGACTGAGGTGGTACAAGTCTTGTTGGAGATGGTGAGAGTAACAGGAAGTGGGAACGCAAAGGGTTTAGACCTGGGGCAGCAAACACTTACTGCCAGGCCTCAGAGCAGGGGCAGGGCTTGTGAGGTGGGGGAGGAGGGGAGGGTGGCTAAGCACCAGCAGAAGCACCAGCAGGTTCCGGGCAGTTGTACTTGATAACTGGAAGCAGCCCCCGGGCCATCACCTACTTCCTCTTTGTCCCACCCACTGTGGTGTGGGCAAGATTGAACAACAGCGCCCCCAGGTGTCAGCTGCAAGGGCCCTGGTTTCCTTCCCTCCAGGGCCCTGGTCAAAGAGTGGAGCCTGATTCCCTCCCCTCCGGCCCCCAGCCCTCCTTCCCACACCCAGGATGGCGGGCAGCTGTTCCTGGGCTCGAAGCTGGGAAAGGCTGGGGTCACCAGCTTGGCCCTGAACTGGACCCTCCCATCTTGCTGTGCTCTAGGACCCCAGTGATGATTCTGATAGGAAAAGCAGCTCGAAAGAGAAGGGTTTGGCCAGGGCCTATGGTCCAGTCTCCAAGGCTGGAGTGAGTGGGGCCGGGTCCCTTTGCCCTGTGACCCTGTGGCCTGTAATGTGACTTACCTCAGTTCCTCCTTCCCCCTTCTCTCCCTCCTGTCTCCGGGTCCTGCTTATGTCCCCACCAGCATCTGCCCGTGGAGTCACATGCTCGCCCCTCTCATGTCCCGGGATTGACAAGGAGCCCTCATCGTCCTGCTCTGCCTAATTACGCAGGTCCTGTCATGCTGGAAGCTGGCCTGTCCTTGTGCCATTAGCCGTGCAGGACCTGCCCCTCAGACTCTGACCCCCAGGCTGAGTGGCTGCTCCAGGTCTGAAGCTCGCTGTCCCCCCACCTCCTGGGAGAACTTGCTGGGCAGGGCCATCAGTCTTGGAGGTCAGTTAAGATCCTCAGTTTCTCAGGGCCCAGCTAGAGCTAGTTAGGGAAGGGAAGAGGGGGAAGACTTTGAGAGGGGAAGACTTTGAGACCCAGCCCCAGCCCCCACCCGTCTGTCTCTCTCTGGGGCTCCACCAGGTTCTTTCCAAGGGGAACACCTAGAGCCAGGTGGCAGGTGTCAGCCTGGCCTCTGTGCTGTGGCTGTCTCGCTCTGTGTTTAAAATAACTTTGATTTAGTGACTAATTTTGACAATCAGAAGATTTCATATTCGGTGCTTTTTTTTTCTTTCAGAAAAAAAAAAGAAATACAGCAAACTGGGTGGACTTTCCCATAGGGGACAATTGTCGAGGACTCCCAGGCCTGTGACCCTTTGCTCTGTCCTTGTCTGGCTCCCGGCACTGTGTCCTCTCTCTAACAGGAGGACTTGGGCTAACGGGCCCAAATATGGGCTCTGAGGAGTGAGTGAGTGAGTGGGGCTGAGCTGGGCTGAGCGGCCAGAGGGAGCTGATGTTTCCGGGAACTGCGTGCGCTGTGTTAAGTGTGTTGTAGCTATGTATGCACATGTCAGGTGTGTGGGCACTTGTTACATGTGTTGGTGTGTGATCCGAGTAGTGGGCACCCCGGCCCTCAGTTCATAGTGGAGGCAAGCAGGGGGCCAGTAGGTTAGACCAAGGGACCCCCCCTTGGCAGCCCAGAGAAGGGAAGGGCTGAGGTCATTCTGGCTGCATGTGCCAGCTCAGGTGATTCGACACAGTGGCGGGAGATGCCCAGGGCAGGGTTTCGGTCCCCCTACCCTGGATGACCTTGTTTCCTGGTGACACAGACACCTTAGCTGAGCCCAAGGTGGTTACTAAGACTTCCTGGTTCGTGAAGTTGGGGAACCCAGGCCAGATGGTCCATTGGAGATGCTCCACGGCCTTTCCCTGAGGCCTCGCGCTGTCCCCCTGGGGGAGGTGGGGTCAGTTTTCAGTTCCTCTCTGCCGTTTCACTTTGATTCTATGAGAGGGAGCTGTGTAAGAGCCGCCCCAGGGGCCCCTCCCGCATCCTCTGTGTTATCACACTGATGCTCCTTTCCCACACTCTGTCCAGGGTGAGACAGGGTGAGATGCTGCCCAGGGAGAGCAGAGGGGATAGAGCCTCGGGTGGCCAGTCCCAGGATTAGGCTGAAACAGCTGCATTTGGGCTCACCTGATCTGACACTCTGGTTTAGGAATGAGACTTAACCCTTGGCTGCAGAGTTGGCTGTTCAGGGTGCCCCACAACTGGAGGACTTTTATTTCATTAGTTAATTTTTATCCGTGTGGTCCCAGGCAGTGCTATGGCCTTGACCCTTCCTTGCAAGCTCTGGATGTGTAGTCTGTGGTGTGGGGGGTCACCAGGACCACAGCTGGTGACAGATCTTGGGGTCTTCCTTGCACATGCTGGGCACTTGCTTTACCTCTTGTACTCCCCAAGGCCACTCCTCTGCTAGAGGCTATTGAGGTGGGTGGAGTGTGGACCCTTCAGCGGAGGGAACTGGGAACGCTGGGTTTCAGCCTTAATTCTGTTTCTAATGTTGATAACCTAGGGTAAAAAATAGCTTCCTCATGGGGCCGGGCGATAGCCCAGCGGGTAGGGCGTTTGCCTTGCAGCCGGCCTGTGCCGGCCCGGGTCGAGCCCCGCATCCCATATGGTCCCCCGAACACCGCCAGGAGTAATTCCTGAGTGCAGAGCCAGGAGAAACCCCTGAGCATTGCCGGGTATGACCCAAAAAAAGAAAAAAAAAATAGCTTCCTCTCTCTGGGCATCCTTTAAAATCCTTTAAAATATGGGATCATCCTTACATCCCTTTAAAATATGGGATCAAGGGCTAGAGAGTTAATACAGTGGATAGACTGTTTGCCTTGCGCTCGACTGACCTGAGTTCGATCCATTTGGTCCCTCATGCTCTGCCCAGAGTGATTCCTAGGTGCAGAGCCAGGAGTAAGTCCCAAATATAGTTGGTGTGATTAAATCCCCTCCCCAAAAAACCCCAACCACTCCACCTCTGCAAAGAAACCAATTTGGGCTCAAGAGATTTCCCAGGGTTCCTCTGGCTTCAAGTTTCTGAGCAGCAGTACCCGCTCTGAAACCCTCTTGGTATTCTTTCAGGCCAGTGGTGGTTCTCAAACAGACACTTAAACACCAGGAACCCTTTTTTAATTTATGTGAGTTAATTAGAATGGCTAAACTGTAAATCCATTTATTAATTTATTACAGATAGCAGCCATCGACAGATTTCCTGAATAATACTTTGAGAGGAAGAGTCAGATATTTCAGGCCGAATCCATGTGTCAGGATGATGTGGCTTTGCGGTTTTGCTAATCGTGTTAGTATGTGGCCGGGCAGTACAGTGCAGTGCTGATGTCTGCTGTGTTCAGGCAGCTGGGAGAGTCCCTCCGCAAAGCCCCGGCCAGAGGCCACTGGCTTCTTGAGAGCTAGCGAGAGTGAGTTCATTGGCTATTATTTTGGGGAGGGTGACCACACTCCTGGGTGCTCAGGGGCCACACCTGGCAGTGCTGTATGTAAAGCGAGAATCTTCACCTCTGTCCTGACTCTCTGCCCTCATCTGACTAGGATTCTCCAAATTGGAACCTCACAGACTCCTTGGTGGGGTCTTGGAGACCCCTGCGCCTCCTGCATTAGCCTTTGAGAATCTGTACTTCAGGGCATGCCAGGCTCAGAGCCTTTATCACTCACACAGGAAGAGCGGTTAAGTGGTTTCAGTTTTTTTTTTGCTTTTTGGATCACACCCGGTGATGCTCAGGGGTTACTCCTGGCTCTGCACTAAGGAATTACTCCTGGCGGTGCTCAGGGGATCATATGGGAAGCCTGGGATCGAATCCGGGCCAGCATGGGCCGGCCGTGTCAAAGGCAAACGCCTTACCCGCTGGACTATCTCTCTGGCCCCTAAGTGGTTTCAGGTTTTAAAAAATGTGTGTGACCACTTTCTCCAGGACGAGGCTGTTTCCAGGTCTCGGCAGGTCTTTTGAGCTGGGGACAGAGGGACAAAGCAGGCCAGGCTCTGGGATCTGCGGTAGCTGCAGTGGCCCAGGCTTCCTGCTCCTCTCCCCGGCTGGAGCCCCTGTAGGAGCAGGCAGTCATGGTGCTCCCCGTTCCCAGGCCCTGGCTGTAGACTTCTGAGACCAGAGCCCCCCCCCCGCACCTTCCTAGAGCTCCCCAGGAGCGTTGGGCCTTTTGGGGACTCAAGTGTTCCCCTGTCCCAGCTCACCTCTGCACTGGCCTGAGTGATCCCGAGTCCCTTGATCCTCGGAGTGGGGTGGTACCAGGACATGGTATTAGGAATTAAACAAACAAAACATCACTGTGGTATTTCAAGGGAAAAGTGGATCTGAGCCTGCAGAAGCTAGTGAGAAAGAGCTTATTTTGCTTTTGATTTTAGGGAATGTTGGGTGTCTCACAGAATGCCAGTGTTTGCTCACTCAGAGTGTGTGTGTGTGTGTGTGTGTGTGTGTGTGTGTGTGTGTGTGTGTGTGTGTGTCTAAGTTCACTTTGAAAGCTCTAGTCTTCACTTCCATTTGGCACATGTTTAGCATTTGCCTGAATTCCCTGGGACTCGTGGACTGAAGAGAAGGAGAAAAGGAGAACGTCCTAGGGTGGGTGATTTGAACCTTGGCAGAATGAGTCTGAAATGCCCTCAAAGAAGCCACGTGTGAGAGAGAGAGAGATGGCTTGTTGTGAAATGACCTGAATGAAGAAAGAGAAAGCCCAGCTTCTTCAGAGACAGAAGTAACAAGGGGGGGTTGGTGCCCAGGGGGGGGGCTGTGGGCCAGACACTTCTCAGCACCCGCCACGAGGTGGCGCC
Source organism: Cryptotis parvus (assembly GCA_021461705.1). Lineage (NCBI taxonomy): Eukaryota > Metazoa > Chordata > Mammalia > Eulipotyphla > Soricidae > Cryptotis > Cryptotis parvus. Next base: position 65,251 of record JAJIBD010006310.1, on the reverse strand, counting down.
ATTAACCCAAGACAGCTTAGTTGCCGTCAGGGCTAGTTAGGAAGGAGAGGGGCAGTAGGTAGCCAGCAGGGCAGAGCCCTGGTGTACTAGTAACTCAGGGTTGAGGGAGCCGGTGCTGGAGTCCCCTTTCTCTGCTAAGTGCTTAACCAGGGTTGAGTGAAGCTGGAACCTTGAGATCCTTCCCCACCTCTGGGGCTGTATGTGATGTATTGGTAGAAAGTGATGTGTTTGTACCAGTGATGTATTGGTAGAAAGTCCCTGACCTGGACTCCTAGGGTTTAGGGTGTAGCTGAATGACCTTGGGCAAGTCACTTCTCTCTCTGCCTATTTTCCTCCTGTTCCAGTATGGAGCTTTGAACTGATGATTTATGGAGTTTTGAATAGATGATTTTTTGGGATCTTGGGCTAACCCTGGAGCTGGGATTAGATTCAGGATCTTCCTGGTTTCAGCTATATGACCTTGGTCAGATCATTTCTCTCTCACCTGTAGGGAAACTGGAACAGACTTTTTGTATAAAACGACAAGGTGGGGCTGGAGAGATAGGACAAGGGTTTAGGCACTTGCCTTGCATGAGGCCAATCCGGGTTTGATTCCTGGCACCACATATGGTCCCCCTGAGCACTTCCAGGAGTGATCCCTGAGCACAGAGCGAGGAGTAAGCCATGACTATAACCAGCTGTGGTCCCCAAACCAGGACATGGGTGCACACACGTTTCCTTACATGCCAATACACACAAACACACACATCAGGCTGGAAAATGCCTTGCGATCTTTTCTGGTTTGGAGTGAGGAATAGCAATCTTTGTGGCCTTTCTGGTGGAAGTTAGGTTGAGCAGAATCATCCTTGCAGTGAAGGTGGATCTCTTCAACGACCAGTAAAGGCCTTTGGTGCGTTTGCTCAAGCTCTAGGGGTCCCGGTCTTTGCATCTGCTCATTGCTTCCATTCCACTGCCTCTGCTGTCTTTCAAGAACCTTCTCTCAGATACTAACTTCCCAGTGGGTCCCCAGCACCCCATTCCCCAAGAGTCTCCAGAGAGTCCAGCTTCCCTGAGCAGCCCCCGGGAACTTTGAAGCACTGGCCTGGCCTCCGGGAGGCTCTCCTGGACACTTGCATGCTTCTGCCTGGGGTGGATGCTCAAGCTCTGCAGACTTCCCCATAACGATCTGCTCCCCTTGCCCATCACACCCACCTCCTGCCAGCCCTCCAGCAGCACCTGTTCTTTCCTGCTGGCAACACACACAGGTGGCAGAAGCCGGGCGCTTCTGGCGCCCCCCCTGCCACTCACTGCCTGTGTGTGTGAGCTGGGGTGGTGTGTATCTGCCACCTCTGAGTCTCAGCTGGGCTGGAGTGCCTGCAGTGGGTCCTTCTGTGAGAGGGAGCGTGGCAAGTGGCCAGGAGGACACCAAGGCTCATTGGTGGCAGAACTGCTCCGTCCGAGGAGGCTGGTCCCGCCGCCATGAAGGCCGCTCCCCCAGACCCCGTACCAGCCCACAGCCCAACTCTCTTCCTGCGAGCTTCCTCGAGGCTCAGCGCTTGTCCTGCAGCACAGACTCTACCCGTGGACCCAAATACCACATTTGTCAGCATTTTCTCTGTGGGGCCGTGAGCCCCGCTGGTGGGGAGCAGTGTCTGCAGTGGTCCCCATCGTCACCCGCGGGCTCGTCTTTAGCACATACCTACTGGATTAGAAGCTTGAAGCCAGTCCGGTCTGTGGGTGCAGAAGACTTGTTGGGTATTTCTCCCCGCTGCCACCTGACCCCTCCACGGTCCACGGCCATTGTTAACCTCCTAGAAAGGATCTCTAGAGAAGGAGGCGTGCTCATTCACACACACAGGCACTTTCACAGGTGCACACATGGTACATGCACACACATACACACAGACACATACACATGCATACACATATAGACACATTTATGCTCCCTCTGTGTGTATATGTGCATTCATGTGTGCACCTGCACACATGCACATATAAACATGTTTGCACATGGCACATACATGCACACACATGCACACAGGCACACATGCATACACACAGGCACACACATGCACACAGGTGCACACATGCACACATGTACAAGGCACACACATGCACAAGGCACACACATGTACACAGACACACAATCAGGCACACATGTGCACATAGGTGCATACATGCACACAGGCACACACGTGCACACAGGCACACAAGTACACACAGGTCCACATGCACACACATGCACACAGGCACACACAAGCACATAGATGCACACACAGGCACACATACTGCAGAAGCAGAGCTATGCCTGTTGCGACCTGTCTCACGTGGCCCAGTGTATATTGCTCAGGACTTCAAACAGCTCAGAGACACAAGCTGTGACACTTACTGGGTGTCCATGGTCTGCTTTCAATCATGAATATGTTAATACTCACTACACCATGGGTACTCACTCATTTCCCCATTTCATTTGATTTTGGGGTCTCCCCAGTGGTGCTTAGGGGCTTCTCCAGACTCAGGCCTGGGGTCACTCCTGCTGGTGCTCAGTGGACCCTGTGGAGCAGGGCTGGAATGCAAAGCCTGAGCACCTTTGAGTTTATCATCCCTGCCGCCACCCCCTCCCCTTCTTTTTGGCTACACTCAGCAGTGCTCAGGGTGCTCCTGGCTCTGCTCAGGGACCAGTCCTGGTGGGGCTGGGGGTGGGTGGGGTTTTGGAGGGGGATCATTTTGGTTTTATGCGAGACTAGAGAGATGTTGCCTTGGTGGCATTGTTGAGTCTGGCACCCAGGGTGCTGGCTCCCGATTACCTGCCCTGCCACTCCTCTCACTGTCACCACAGCGGGACTCCACGAAAGCACCCTCAGCTCTGTCCAACACTGGCTTCAATTCCACTTTTCTTTTCTCTTCCAGTTCTGCTGTCCCCTTCGTCCTGCCAGGCTGAGCTCAGGGGGACCTTGGCTCAGAGCCTGCTTCAGTATTCAGGTATCCCAAGTGCAGTCGGCTGGATTGTGTGTGGGTGCGTGGGTGTGTGCATGGACGTTGAACCACAGCAGGGCAGCAAGAGTGGTGGGGACTGGACTTTTAGCACAGGCCTCCTCTTATCTGATCAGTGTGAATGCAGGCAACCTGGCTTCCTTGAGCTTTGGTTTCCTGGGCTCTCAAAAAGGAATAACGATTCCTGCTTTCTGGCAATTAAATCATGTCTCCCAGGCTATTTAGTTCCTTATCTTGGGGGCCTACCAAGTGATGCTCAAGCTCAAGGCTTCTCTTAGCCCTTGATTGATGGGGCTGGGGACATGTGGGGTGGGTGCACCCCCAGGGCCTCAGCCAGCAGTTCTGGGAAGCCAAGGGCTATGCCCGGTGGTGCTGGGGGGGCCTGAGGTGTTGGCCACAGCAAGGCCCGAGTCTTGACCCCTGCGTGGCATGCTCTAAAATACCAGCTGTAATTTAGGATCAAAGTATGTCCTTTTTTTTAATCCAAAATTCAGAGTCTTGAAGAAGGAATTTCTTCTCTCGATGAGGATTTTTCGGATGTCCTGGTTCTTTTGTTGTCTAGTTCCATCTTTTCAAATGATGATTTGAGTTCTATTGCTAAATCTAATGATCGGATTATTCACACACCAGGATGCACAGGGGTAGAATTTAAGCTCCCGTGTCAGGAGCCAGTAATTCACATTGGGTGGGGGTGGGAGGGTGGATGGGGGTGGGGGGCAGGCAGTGGGCAGTGGAGAGGGTGGAGGGGCCGGGTGGGGATAGCCTGGATTCCTGGCCCCAGTCTGGCCACACTCTTCCTCTGTGATCGCGGGCAGATTCCGGCCTTCTGGGTCCTAGATTTTGGAGGCAATGAGCCTGGACACCTTCCAGGTCCCTGGCCTCCCTCCTCCTCCCTGCTCCCCCACCGACCCCTCCCTCCCCCTCGATCTGTTCCCTCTTCCTGTCCTTTCTTTGGGAGACATAAATGCCAGCCTGCACCTTTGAATGGTACTTTTGTTCTGCTAACAACTCTGTTCTGAAAAGGACCATTGGTCAGGTTTGTATCTTTTAAACGCTGCTACGTTTGATCAGTTAAGAACCTGCTTATCTCTCTCCCAATACAGAACCGTAAGGAGTGCGACAGAGGCAGGCCCCCAGGTGGAGGTTTAGGCGATCCAGAAAGGGAAAAAGGCTCTTGGGGTGTGTGTGTGGGGGGGGTCTGTCTTTCCTGGGTCTCCACGTTCTGTGCGTCGTAAGGTTCTTTCTGCCAGTACTGGTGCTGGCCCGAGCTCAGCTGGGGAGGGGATGGAGCGAGCTGGCACTGTGGGACCTGCCTGGTAGCCTCATCCACGCAGGGCTCAAGGCCCTGGATTGGGGAGCGGGGCAGCGGGGTCTCTTTTGCCTTATTGACAAGAGAGGATGAATGTCTTCCTGGAAGCCCAGAGCAAACTCGCTCAGAAGCTGGTGAGATCCTGTGCTGTTGTCCAATAAGATGACGGAGGGACGAAGAGAGGGCCTCCCCCTCCCCACACCCCTCTCCCCGGCCACTGCCCACTTGGTGACCCAAGCAAATGCCTTCAACGTCTCGAAGGGCCTGTTTTCCCACCTGTAAAATGGGGACGCCGACACTCAGGTCAGCACTAGACTGAGGGTTTTCAGCACTTCCTCCAGCTCCTTTCGGGCTTTGGCTGGTGGTGAGGAGGACTTAGGCTGGCCCTGTCCCTTTCACCCGCCAGCTCCCTCCCCAACTCTGCTCCCTGACACAGCCCACGGCTGTGGGCTGCTGAAGTCGGGGGTTGCCTCTCTGAAATGAAGAGGCTGCTCCGTGGTGGGGGTGTTAGGATACCTGCTCTGACGGTGTCTCGTTTCTCCTCCACGAGAAAGGGCAATACTGCTACTACTCCTATTAATAAGAATGAAATAATCCTAGTCAGAAGGAGAAGATCGGTTTATGCCTGCAGTGGAGCGAGATTAGACCAGGCCCGCAGACAACTCCCAGAGCACGAGAAGGGTGTACGTCAGGGACCCCCTAGGTCTCGCGCTCTTTGTGTGCCAGCACCCGTGACACAACCCCTCACGGCTCTGACCCTCACCCGGCGCCGCTCGCACCAGGAGTCACATCCTACAGCCCCGAGGGATTTCCCGGCGTTTCCTCCGTGCCAATCGAATCCCTCCAAGATCCGCTGGGGTGGAGGTGGGGGACGCGCCCGACGTCCTAGAGGCTCCGCTAGCGCACCCGGCCCTGGCTCCGCGGCCCCCTGGACGCCTCCTTCGATAGCCCGGTGGGTGCGGCGCGGTGGGGTCTGGATTTCCGTGTGCGACAAGGAAGGAAAATAAAGAGCCATGGACCCGCATTAGAACATGGCGATTAAACAAATAAATAAGTAAATAAATAAATAAGGAAGGAAAAAGAAAAAAGGCGAAAAGGCTGGGAACGCGCGGCGCCCTCGGGAAGGAGGCGGCCGGCCGGGCATTTGCAATTTAATTGACATTTGGCGGCAGGAAGCCAATCAGTATAAGTCAATTGACGTTCGGAGATAAAACTAATCGGCGGCCCGGCGCTGCCCCCCCTCCGCACTGCCGCGCTGGGCCGCGGGGCGCAGCGTGGCGGCGGGGCCGGGCCCCGGCAGGTAATGGCGCTGGCGCGTGTCTCGGCCCGCGCGGGGGCGGCCGGCGGTCGCTGATTGCCGCGCAGCCCTGGGCGGCCAGGAGCGGCCCGTAATGAATGACTTTATTTGCTGGGGCCCTGCTGAGAACAATTGAGTTTGTTATGGCAACAACGATGCCAGCTTGCCGGGCCCCGGGGAGCGCGCTCGGCCTCCGCCGCGGGCTGCTCGCTGCTAGGCAGACGGTGCGCGCCCAGGCTTGGAGCGTCGGCCGCGGGGCACCGGCCCACCCAGGGGTCGCTCTCGACCCCGAGGGACGCTGCGTGCCTCCGCCACCGCCAGCCTGCCGAGCCGGGGCCGGGCTGCCCGATGCCGGGTCGTAAAGATGCTTGCGTGGTGGCTGAACTGGCTTTGCGGGATGCGGGGCCCCCGCCCCAAACACACACACACACACACACACACACACACACACACACACACATTCAGGGCAGTCTTGTCTGTTGAACCAGTGGAAGTGTTGGAAATAAAAGCGCAAAGGCCCCTTGCTTCCCGGGGCTTACTTAGCACAATCGGGGCTGGGATTCAGCCCACCTTATTTGTTGACATTGTCCAGCGTGCCCTCCGCCCCAGGAGACAGACCCCTCCTTCCGCCTCTATCACGCAGCTTCCTGGCATTGTGACCTGGCACCTCCCACTGGGAGCCCTCCTGGCATTTTTAGAGCAGTCAGCCTTCAAGCCGCCACAGCCTTAGCCTAAAACTCCCAGGGAGGCCGGACACCTTCTGGCCTCCGATTAACGACTGGAATTCCGTGAGTTGGCAAAGGCTTAATAAAAGCCTGAGGGAGGACTTTATGCCATTGCATTCCTGACTGTGATTAATCCTGGTGCTCCCCCTCCCGTGGCAGTCCTCCCCCTTGCCCCCTCTTGGTTCAGTAGGAGCTGAGCTCTGTATTAAAGAACCGTCGGCAGGGGGAGAGATGGCTCAATGGCGTGAGGGCATGCTTGTGCCAGGGGATCCAAGTTTGATCCCTACCAACACGGGGGTTCCTGGGCAACGCCAGAAGTGACGGCCCCCACCCCGAGCACAGAGCAAGGAGTAGCCCCCTGAGCACTTCTGTATGTGGCCTAGAAAATAACAAAAATAAGAGAGGGAGAAAGGGGCCGGAGCGATAGCCCAGCAGGTAGGGCATTTGCCTTGCACGGGGGCCGTCCTATGCCGGCCCGGGTTCGATCTCCGGCATCCCATATGGTCCCCGAACACCGCCAGGAGTAACTCCTGGGTGCAGAGCCAGGAGAAACCTCTGAGCATTGCCGGGTGTGACCAAAAAAAGAAAAAAAAGGGGGAGAAAAGAACAAAAGAGAGAACAAAGGAAAGAAATATCAGAGAAAAGAAAAAAAGAAAGGATAAAAATGGAGAAAAGCAAAAAGAAGAGGCATGTTGGCATGGGTGGAGGAGTCCCACGCAATCCGATTGTGTAATTGCTGTGTGAGCTCTGTCCTTTTCCCCCCCCTTTCTGGGACTCAGTGTTCCCATCTGTGAAATCGGGGAGTAGGACTGGAAGGTCTCCGAGGCCCAGTAGAGTGTGAACGTTGCCGGGGAGATGACCAGGACTTAGACCTCAGGTTCCCTGATCTTGACCTGTGTGAGGCGGGAAAACACGCTGACAGAGGGACCTGAGCCTCCTGTGCGACAGCAACCACCTTGGGTGGTGTCGGGACTGCTTCCCTCTGGCAGAGGGAAAGATGAGTGTGTGGGAGCGGGTCCAGCGCGTCCTGCATGTTCAGCCGCAGGTTGGCACCAAGCTGGAGCAGCCGGTCCGGTCCGCAGCGCCTTGCGCCTCACCACTTGCTGGTGGGGAGGAAGCGTGTCAACCCTGGGGCTCCTCTCCCAGTGCCTACACCTCACCCCTTTCTGGGTCCCCTCCCTGCTCGCTGACTGCAGTGTGCACATTTGTCAGACTGGTGAGCACTGGTTTCTCTAGGTGCCTTTCCTCTGTCTTTTTTTTTTCTTTTTGGGTCACGCCCAGCAATGCTCAGGGGTTCCTCCTGGCTCATGGCTCGGGAATTACTCCTGGTGGTGCTCAGGGGACCATATGGGATGCGGGGGATGCTGGGAAGCAATGCCCTACCCGCTGTGATATCGCTCAGGCCCCTTTTTTTCCCCCCTCCTTCTCCTTTCTCTCCCTCTCCTCTCCTCTTACTCCCTCCCTCCCCTCCCCTTCCTCTCCCCTCCTCTCCTGTCCCCTCCTTCTCCTCCCCTCCCATCTTTCCCCTCCTCCTGTCCCCTCCTTCTCCTCCCCTCCCATCTTTCCCTCTCCTCCTCCCCCTTCTTCTCTCCCCTCTCCTCCCTCCCTTCCCTCTTCTCCCCTTCCCTTCCTCCCTCCCTCCATCTCTTCCTTCCTTCCTCCCTCTCTCCCTCCCTCCCCTCCCTCCCTCCCTCCCTCCCTCCCTTCCTTCCTTCCTTCCTTCCTTCCTTCCTTCCTTCCTTCCTTCCTTCCTTCCTTCCTTCCTTCCTTCCTTCCTTCCTTCCTTCCTTCCTTCCTGCCTGCCTCCCTCCCTCCCTCTGCCTGGCAGTGTATGCTTTTCCCGCTGGGGACCAAACCCGGGCCTTGCATACTTGGGGCAGGTGCCCTACTGCACTAGCTGTCCCTCAGCCCCATCCTCTTTCTTTCCCTCACCACACCTGAATGGAGGCCCCAGGAGGAAGGGAGCTGCTTTGGGGACCCGGCGGCTGCCAGGTGATTGCATCTGAGAAATGGGTTTCTGAAAAGGGCAGAGGTGCAGAGGTTGCCTTGTTAGGAGCAAGCTCTCACTCTTCATGGCCGAGAACATGCTTGTTACCCGTCTTTTTTTTTTTTTTTTTTTTTTTTGGGTCACACCCGGCAATGCTCAGGGGTTTCTCCTGGCTCTGCACTCAGGAATCACTCCTGGCGGTGCTCGGGCCGGGGACCACATGGGATGCCGGGGATCGAACCTGAGCTGGCATGGGCTGGCCATGTGCAAGGCAAATGCCCCACCCGCTGGGCTATGGCTCCGGCCCTGTTACCCTCTTTTATTTAGGGGAGGTGTCACACCTGATAGCCCTGCTACTCCAGACTCAGTGGTTGCTTCTGGCAGAGCAAAATAAAATAAAATAAAACAAAACAACAACAAAGAAACCACAGGGGGCGGAGTGATAGCCCAGCGGGTAGGGCGTTTGCCTTGCACGTGGCCGGCCTGTGCAGCCAGGGGTTCTATCCCGCATCCCATATGGTCCCCCCCCCCCCACCCCAGCACCGCCAGGAGTAATTCCTGAGTGCAGAGCCAGGAGAAACCCCTGAGCATCGCCGGGTGTGACCCCCTCCCCCCAAAAAAAAGCAAAAAAAAAAAAAAGAAACCACAGAGACTTCACCTGAATGTCTCCTCTTTAAAATTGTTTTTGTTTGTTTTTGTTTCTGAGCAACATCTGACTGTGCTCCAGGCTTCAGGCCCCGGAACCCTGGCTCTGCGCTCAGGGTTTATTCCTAGCAGGGCCCTGGGGAGCTCTGGGTTGCCTGGGATTGAATCTGCTCAGCCGCAGGCTAGGCAAGGGCTCTGTTCCCTGCTTTCTCCGTGGCTCCCAAAATAAATACTTTGTAGCACTTCCCCTGAGAATCTAAAATGAAACTTAAGAGAAAATGTAACCTACTACATTTTCATTTTGTCTTTGTTTTTAGGGTGCGCAGGGCTTACTCTCAGCTCTGTTCTAAAGGGTAATTCCTGGGGAGGCTCAGGGAACCATACATGGCGCCAGGGACTGAACCAGGTCCTGCATGCAAGGCGAGTGCCTTCCGCACCGCACTGTCTCTGCAGCCCAAATCGGTTGCTCTGTCACAACAACCAAACCTCACGGAAGGGAGCTCAGAGCATGGCTCGTGGGTTCTAATGGATCTCACTCAGAGAGTGACCAGGTCGGAGGAGATTTGGGAAATGTGCATATATGTCATGAAGAAAAGTCATGAAGAAAGCCTTTATAGTGGGGAGGGACCCCCCAGCTCAGCAACAAGTGAAGGGTCGTCATACTTTTTTGGGTGGGCGAATGTAATTGATGTGATTAAAAGAATTAATAAGCTGCCCTGATTGTAACATGAAAAGAGAAGTAAAATGGTGTGTTTCATCATGTTAAGGCCACAGCACGTCTCCACAGAAGACACAGTCACGCGGTCAGTTGCTCATGTTTAGTTGATGGCTCTCATGTGAACGTGGCAGCTGCAAAGTTTTTTGAGGGGGGCCAATACATAAATGGCTGTGATGGGATGTAGCCATCGGCAAGCGGATTTACTGAAATTATGAACATGCCTTGATAAAATTCCAACCAAGGAAGAGCACGGTCTTGCTTTAGTTTCTGTGACAGTGGTGTTCTTGGAAAGGTCTATAAATGAAAGGCCCAAGATTGTGTGAATAAGTGAAATAGAGTTCGCTTCATGGCTGGAATTCTTATAAAGTCAGTTTCTGGCAACCTAAATGAGTAATGGGTCATTCCGAGGTGCTTGGGGATGACCCTTCACTGTTGCTGGGCTGGGTGGACGGTCTCTCCCCACTATTAAAGCCCATCACTTATCTTAATGACAAGTATCTGCCACATTTCGCAAATCTCCTCCGACCTGGTCACCCTTACTGAGATCCATTGGAACCCACCGACTTTGCTCTGAGCTCCCTTTCGGGAGGGTTGGTGGCCATTACAGAGCAAACTGTGCTCATGTTGTGCACCTGCTGTGTGCCAGCCACTGTGTTGGGTCCTGGAAGCATGGTCTGACGCCCACTTAGTCAGGGCTCACCCCTGGCTCTGTGCTCAGGGCTCACCCCTGGCTCTGTGCTCAAGGCTCCCCCCTGGCTCTCGTGCTCAGGGCTCGCCCCTGGCTCTGTGCTCGGGGCTCACCCCTGGCTCTGTGATCGGGCTCACTCCTGGCTCTGTGCTCAGGGCTCACCCCCTGGCTCTGTGCTCGGGGCTCACTCCCTGGCTCTGTGCTCGGGGCTCACCCCCTGGCTCTGTGCTCAGGGCTCACCCCTGGCTCTGTGCTCGGGGCTCACCCCCTGGCTCTGGTGATCGGGGCTCATCCCCTGGCTCTGTGATTGGGGCTCACCCCTGGCTCTGTGCTCAGGGCTCACTCCCTGGCTCTGTGATTGGGGCTCACCCCCTGGCTCTGTGCTCAGGGCACACTCCTGGCTCTGTGCTCAGGGCTCACCCCCCTGGCTCTGTGATCGGGGCTCACCCCCTGGCTCTGTGATCGGGGCTCACCCCCTGGCTCTGTGCTCGGGCTCACTCCTGGCTCTGTGCTCAGGGCTCACTCTTGGCTCTGTGCTCGGGCTCACCCCTGGCTCTGTGCTCAGGGGCTCACTCCTGGCTCCGCGCTTTGGGATCACTGTTGGTGTTGCTTAGGGGACCATAACTGGTGCCTGGGTTAACAACTTGCCAGCCATCACCCTACCCTCTGTACTGTCTCTCTGGTCCCCTGATAAGTATCTGGGGTTACTAAGACTTTGTGGCTCTGCACTCACGCAGGACCTCAGTGGCTGAGCATGGCTCCGCTCATCTCGTATGTCTGGACCACCCTTACCTTCTTTAAATCCCCAAATGCAGAACTCCTCCTGCCCTGTCTCCTTCCAGGAGGCCTTCCCTGTCTACTGCAGCTTCCACGCTAGCAGCAGACAGGATCTGTCTGTCTCTAGCACACATGATCTGCTCTTTGGGGGCTCATTACAGTAGCTCCCTGCCTGGGAATGGGCTCCCGGGAGGGCTGACCCTGGGCTCCCTTCCTGGGCTCTGATTGGAGGCCGAGCTACAGACTTGAACAAGTGCTCGCTCCAGAGGCTGCAGCGTGACCCTCTGGCCTCGCCGCACACGTTTTGTCCTTCCCGTTGCCCGTTCCCCCCCCCCCCCTCCCGTTGAGGATGCACAGCCCTGTGAGCACACGCACCCCGGGGATCTGCTTGCTCAGACCCTGGGCTGTCCGCAGAGAGTGGTGAGCTCCCCTGGTGCAGATGAGATTGGTCAGATCCCGTGGCTGACCAGGATAGCCCGGGTGGTCCAGGCGCTCAGGCGCCACTGTCTTTGTCTGGGCTAGGCTTGAGCCCCCTTTGTTTTGCTTTGGGGTGCCTTGACTCCAGCTCCCATGCCCTAGCCAGGCACAGGGGGGCTCAGGAAGGGGTCGGGGTCCTCTCTCCGCCAGCAGACCACTGAGGAGCAGTTGTCTCCTTTCACCTGATTTTAATTTGGTTTGTCACTTTCAAGAAAATGCCCTTCACTGGGGGTTTGGATCCCCACACCGTGCTCGGCACACTTGGGGACCCCTCCTGACACTACTTGGCCAGGATTCACTGTGTGGAGCTGAGGTTGTGATGCCGGAGCCCCAGGGCCATGCCGGGGACAGTGGGGGAGGCTTGTGGTGCTGTGATCAGAGCAAGGTGGGGCGTTTGAGTCCACCGTAGCCCTGTACTCGCTCACCTGGCCCGGGAACGCCCATTGTCACCATCCGCAAGTACTTCCTGTGGGCTTCACTGTGTAGCTCTGGGTGCTGGAGGCTGAGGGCCTTCTCCCCAGGCCCACACAAATCTCTGCTCTCTCGGGTGGACAGCCTACCAAGGGGAGTGAGAAAAACAAACCTGTCAGGAAAACAAACCCACGTGGCCAAGTGTTATCAGGCAAAGCTGGGAGGGAGAGAGAGAGTGAGAGGAGGAAGGAGGCTATGACTGTTCCTCATGGAACAGGGAACTCAGGGTGGGAGGAGGGACCAAGGATGTTGAGAGGGGAGGGCGCAGGGGATACCGGGGCTAGGGTATGGACGGGTGGCTTGGTGGAGGGACCAGCCAAGGCTGCTGTGTGACGGGGAGGCAGTGAGAGGAGATGGGTCAGCAAGGCCGGCACAGAGCAGGTCTGTGGAACTGAGGCCACTGTGGTATCGCAGCAGAGCCCTGGGGAATAGTGACCCAGGATCTGACATCAGGGAGTCTCCAAGACTCCGCCTCTTCCTCATCCCCTGAGCCTGCCGGGACTCTTCTGTCCCCGGCCACCGGGGGGTCTGCGGGGGTCTATGCTTCCTCTCCCCACGGGCTTGGGGCACCTCCACGACGTCAGACCCTCTGCTTCCATCTCCATGCCTCTGCTGTGCATGGGATGAGCCCTGAATGGCCCCATAAAACCAGAGAGCACCCTCTCCCTCCTCCCCCCCCCTCTCCCACTAGGAGCACAGAAGGGAGTTTGGGGTCCAGGATGGGGCTACTGGACTTCGGTTTCAGTGGGGGAAGAGAGGCCGCAGGCTGCGGTGGGAGCACCCAGAAGCTCTCGGCCCCCTCCCTGCTCTCAACAAACCCCTCCTCAGGGGCGGGGCAGCCGGGCCTCTGGCCTCAGCAATGGCTCCCCCCAGAGGCGCCTGCTTTATTTATTGCTTCTCCCCAGCGCCCCGTGGGCAGAGGCAAGTCCATTAGTGTGTTTGCGGACTGCGCCAGCTCCAAGCTGATGTGAGGCTTATTTGCAAACTGTCATTGCCCTGACCTCCTCCAGAGACCCCCCATGCTGCGCTCAGCCTTGTGTCCCACGAGCCGCCTCCCCAGGCAGACAGCCGGGCCAAGCCTGATTTCCCAGAGCGACAGTGTCTTGGCTTGCAGTTGGGAAAATTAAATTAAATGCCACGAAGGAACTGTAACGGCGCGTCCAGTCATGTTGACAGCAGAGAATGAAGTTCTTCCTGTTGATGGGGCCTCCTTGGAGTGGCCGAAATGAACGAGGTGCCGAGGCAAAGTACAAAGAGTGCCCGGCTGAGGACGGGGTCGAGGTTCAGGTCCTGGTCAGGCCAGGCTAAGTGTCTGGGCTGGTGATGTGCGGCAACAGCTTTTTATACTCGACCTTTCCTAAACTGTACAAGAGGCTGCAGGGACTAGCTCTCCTAACCTCTCACGATCTATGGGAGATTTCCTTCTCTCAAGAGGGCAGGGACTGAGCATCTACCCCCCCAGCCAGCTGTTCACCCCCCACGTGGACACACACACACTCACACACCGCCAGCTGTTCACCCCATGTACACACATTCGAACACACACGCACATACACACGCATACATGCACACACACATACACATACACACATACATGCACACACATGCACACACATATACACACATATGAACACACATACATGCACATACATGCACATACATGCACACATGCACGCATGCACACACATGCACATACACCCCACACACATACACACACATACACACACATTCAGCCGTTCTGAAATCGCCCGGAGATGGGCAGTTGTCAGCAGCAGCATGAGTGACATACACTGGGAGCCGACACTTCTGGGCACAGCGTCACCCGGAGTCATCCGGCGTAGTGGGGCTGCTCTGTCCCTCCGCAGTCCGCCCTCGCTTCTCTGTGCCTGTTTGCTACTAGGTGAAAAGAGGCTCATAACAGCTCATCAACCTCCTGAAATTATTTAGCAAGTGAGAGCAGCTGAAGGCAAGAGAAATGTCAGGGCTGGAGCAATAGTACAGCAGGTCGGGCTCTTGCCTTGCACACAGCCAATCTTGGCTTGGTCCCCAACACCCCATATTATGGTCCTCTGAGTCTGGCCAGGAGTGATCCTTGAGCATCACTGGGTGTGGTCCTTAATAAACCAATAACAACAACAACAATAGCAATAACAACAACAACAGCAATAACAATAATAAAAGAAGAAGAGAAAGAAAGTGGAATGTCGCAGGAGTCTCTGTGTGAGGAGGGTTTGGGTTATTTTATTCCTGCTGTTGGGGTTTTGCTCCCGAGTCTCACCTGTCCAGGCACACGTACTGGCTGGCATGACACAAGAATGTGCCTCTGCTGAGCACAGAGCCCCCATCTAGAGTGGCTCTGTAAAGGGGAACAGTGGTGTGTCTAGTCAGGGTGAAGGGCCCCCGGAACCCCCAGTCTCTGCTCGCTCTATTCCCACTCCATACAAGCCCACCACAGTCAGGCGTGTGTTTGGTGGGAAAATACACTGCAGAGAGACACAAAAGCCTCTTGAGTCCTTTTCATCTGGGACGGGATGACACACGTTGGCGGACAGAGTCTGATCTCTGTATATCCAAGAGAAGTCGAGCCAGTCCAAGTATGTCTAACAGGTCAAGCTCTGGAATGAAGAAGCAATAAGCCAGTGAAATGGTACTATCACCGAAACATGATTGATCAATTGAATTCTATCAGAGACAGTGGACAGTGAGATTAACTCAGGCCTGATAGGTTCAATGAGTCAAAGCATGATGTTCATTTCAGCTTCATTTCACCAGTCTTTGCTTGTGAAATTGGTCAATCAATAGAGGTTGAAGATCATATATATATATCTCTATATATATATCGGGGGCCATCTTATGGGGAATATAATCTCAGTGGTTGGCTCCTGGCTGGGGCCGCCTGCCTGAGGTAATGGAGACAGAACAGAGACTCTATCAGCCCCATCGAAATGGCCTGATATCTTCTCAAATGAAAAGTATTTTTGGATCTCTGATGATTTATCTTTCTTTTTTTTCCCTCCCTCTCACTCTGATCTATGACAAAACCCATACCTATCTTGGAGAAATATAGTCATTTCTCCTGAAAACATTTGTGCAGTGATCAGATGGATACACTTCAAAATATAAACCCTTTTTTTTAGTTATATTGTTCTTGGGAGAGAAAAAAAAAAACCAAGACAGTCATTTCGAAACTCAAATGGGGCTAATGCAGAGATATCAGAGTACATACGATTTGTAGACTCTTTATTTGTTTATTTCTGCGCAGTGGGGGATGGGCAGACAGACTGCTGTGTGCATGAAAGCCAAAAAAGAAAAGGATTTCTGCCTAAGCCTGCTTCCAGGTATAATTAAAACGAACCCTTTAGCATTCTTTGATCTCATTTAAAAGCACAAGCCACAGAAACAAATCACCCTTTTGCTCCTAGTAATATTTCATGTGCCTTGGAATATTTTTACGGCAGTTAGCGCCCTTCCTCGTTAGAGTGCACACCTCTCCGTAAGGTGAGAGTCAGGAGCTGCACACGGACAGTGTGGATTAGAGAGAACACACTCGTCCTCCGGCAGTGCACAAGGCATTGCTCCTTCCGGCTTTCCTTACTGAAAGCACAAAGAAACTCCGTCTCTTCATGCCAACACCAAGGGTGCTGCAGTAATGTCTGTGCGTGTCTGTGCTTTGGGGATGGGTTAGTTCTGGTGGGAGAGAAGAGCCGTTGGCAGCTGGGCTGGGGAGAGCGCCGAAGGCTGCACCCCTCACGTAGCCTGGTTCTCTGTCTAACTGTGCTAAAGAGCTGGTCCCCAGGCCACGTCTTACCTGGGCCTCTAGACCTTCCGCATGGGCTGTTCCCTCTGGTTGGAACCGTTTCTCTGTGTCTCCCTCTTTCTAAGCCTTTTTCTACTCATCTGTTAAGATGTGCACTTCATTTGTCTTCTTCCCAGGAGACCTTTCCGGCTACCCCTCCCACTTCCCCACTTCTACACAGAACTAGCTTAGTTTATTCTATACAGAGCTAGTTCTCTGCACACAGTTCTGGGCCTATACACTTTAGCATAGAGCTAGAGGCAGACTAGAGACAGCTGGCTTGGGTTTGGGGCTCCTTCGTCTCTTAATCTATGTGAGCCTGAGCAAGTGATACACCTCCGCCTGCCTCAGTTTCTGCATCAGTGAAATGGGAAGGCACAGTATTAGACTTGGCCTCACTGGTTTGCTGTGAGGATTAAGTACTTGCCTAGCATAAGGCTGACCCCATTGGGTCCCTGGCACTGCATCTGATCCCCTGGACACTGCCAGGAATGACCCAGAGCACTTGTGAATGTGGTCTGCATCTCCCCCTTAATAAAAACATAAGATACTTAGAACAGTGCTTGGCTCAGGGTAAGCAAACCCAGCAGCCCCTACTCTGGAGGACTCCAGGGAGGCTTCTAGGTGCTTCTCCTGTGTGGGTTCCCAGCACTGACCAGGTTACGAGTGAACAACTCTCCCTGCCTCTGTCCTTGGGGGTCTAGCGCCTGTGCTCTGGACGAGTTTGGGCAGGTTGCAGGAGCCTCATGTCTTCTTGGGTTCAGAGCACCAGGCACCTTTCTGCGGGCCCTGGACAGGCCTTTGTGCTCTGTGTCACCTTCACTCTTCCCGAATATGAACTCAGGGCCCTGCATAGCCTCTGCCTTACGGGAGACACGTGGCATTTTCCCCTTTACATCTTCCTTCTCCGAGAAGCAAGATTGAGTGAAACTAATGCTGGAATAATGGCCGCCCGATGGAATTTCGCTCCATGCCACTTTGATTTTTCTCAGTCTGCGGCCCCGGTTCAGGATGGAATTGATAAAATCACCTGGAACATCAATTTTAGTTCTGGGTGACTATGGCGTGTTTCCAGCCCTGCCACCAGGGCCCCCAGCACAGGACCTGGTTCAACTCGAAGTTTCTAGAAATATCATTGACCAAATCTTGTCACAGGTGCCTGGAATTCTCCCCTCTCAGTCCCTTGTCCTCTCCTCACCCCGCTGTTCTCGTCCGCCTGACTCAGAATATTTCCCCATTTCTACCCAAAGTGTCCTTGGTTAGCAACTGTGAGCCCCTCTAAGTCCCTCCACTCCGCCATGCCAAGGGCAGAAGCCCCACGAGTTACCCGGAACACGGGCGGCGTCTGTTGTTCGCCTGAGCCGCCATCTCTGGTTGCTGATGTTCTCCGAGCTGAGTCATCTGTCATCCTCTTGTTGAACCTCTAGTGACTCAAGCTCTTTATGGACCCTTTGGGACCAGGGATCCGGGGTTCTCCCTCTCAAAGGAAGTTCTCTGATGATGACTCCAGGGACCATATCATTGCTGACTTACGGGCCCTTGGGGACAGTAACCCCTGAAGTGTTCCCCGTGATTCAGTATGTTTTTTTTTCTTTTTGGGTCATGCCCAGCGATGCTCAGGGGTTACTTCTGGCTCTTTGCTCAGGAATTACTCCTGGCGGAACTCGGGACCATATGGGATGCCGGGCATCGAACCCGGTCGGCCACCTGCAGGCAAACGCCTACCCGCTGTGCTATTGCTCCGACCCCCAGTGATTCAGTGTGAGTGATCAGTTCAGACCTAGGTCAGCCTCTCCGGGGCCTGAGGTGAGTGGGACAGGGCTGTGACCTCAGGATGCCCGTCCTCCTGGCAGAGAGAGGGCAGAGAGGGGGTCAGAGAGCACCTGCTCCAGCCCTCTCTACCCTGATGCTGTCTGAGCCTGTTCCTGCCTCCCTCAGTCGGCCGCGGCTGCCCCCACACTGTGACGGTTGCTGCTTCCACAGATGAGAAAACTTAGGCTTGTGGCGGAGGTTCTGGAAGCCTCTTAAATACCGCAGCTTGAGAGGAGAGGGAGGCAGATCCTGAGCCTCATAGGGGGTGCCTGGACCTTTACTGGGCCCTGTCCTACACCCATCACAGTGCTCAGCGCCCTCTGACCCGCGGTGGGGATGAAGGTGGTCTGCCCCGTGTCTGTCGCCTATTCTCTACCAGTTTCTGGCTTGCTTTTGTTTTGGGTTACACCCGGTGATGCTCAGGGGTTACTCCTGGTTCTGCACCAGGGAATTACTCCTGGCGGTGCCCAGGGGACCATATGGAGTGTCCAGGTTGACCATGTGCTTAGCAAGCACCCTACCCACTGTACTATATAGCTCCTGCACTGTCTCTGCCAGTTTCTGCGTCTGGTAAGGGGATTTCCAGGGGTTCTGAACACCCTGGAGAAAGGGCACTTCCCTGTGTCTTTGGAGGGGGCACTTTCTGGCTGGTGGGCAGCCTAGAGGGGAGCCACAGAGAGGACTTTGGGGCCCCTGGGGTGTTGGGATGACTGTAGCAGAGGTTCTGCCCAGAGGGGCCCTGTCGTGGTGCTCCCAGAGGCAGTTGCTGTGTGGAGGAACTTTGGGGGTGTTTCCTGGTGGGATTGACAATGCCACCTGCCGACTTCCTGCCGAGCGCTACAAAAGCGATGACAGGAGTCATCTCTGAATCCTCCTAAGGACCCCAGGGATTGTCCCACCTACTGCTGCTCCCAGTGTGCAGGCGAGGAGAACAGGCTTCCAGTGCGTGAAGAGCAGAGGGAGCGGAAGCAGCAGCGTGAAGCTGTGTGCCTGGTGCACAGAGGCGCCTGGCTCCATCCTGGGCACCGCGTGCAGTTCCCTGAGCACCTGCACGAGGGAGCCTGAGCACAGAGCCAGGGGCCTTCTCCCCCTCTCCACTGCTGTGCCTCCGCCCCGGGGACATTCTCCACTGCTGCCTTTGGCCAGCTCCCACTGTCTCAGCTTCTGAAGGTTTGCACACAGGATGGAGCTGCCTTGGTAGTGGCGGCTTTATAATTTATTTCAGAGCCAGCCAAGGAAACGATCAGAGCGGACCAACCCCAAGGTCCCAGCTCACTTGACACATTGAAAATGTCCCTGAACACACAAGTTCAGTCTTCCCAGCACCTGGACCCCGACTCCCTCAGCATTGGGGCTGTCTGGCTCTGCGGAGGGGGATGTTGGGGGCAAGGGAGGGCCCTGATCAAGACTTCACGGGGAGAGGCAGGTGGGTCCTATGGTGGACAGCGACAAGCTGGCTAGTCACCAGCCCCCGGTGCCCTGACATGGGCTGGAGAAGACGTCCCCGGAGTAAGGTGGGTGCCCCTGCTGGTGGGGTCAGGACTAGGTTGCAGAACTGTTTTCACATTCAAAAATAGATGAGGGGAGCCTTGGGAGTTAGTCCAGCAGGGAGGGCACTTGCAGGCTTGATCCTCGGCACTCCAGTCGGGTCCTCCGAGCCCACCGGGAATGATCCTTGAGTACAGAGTCAAGGGTAAACCCTGAGTGCCACCAGGTGTGGCTCAAAAACAAAACGAAAAACAAAACAAAATGAAATTTAAGTGTAAAGTGTTGTCTTCCCTCTGAGTGCGTGCGCGTGAAATGCAACGAGAAGCAGTTTTTTGGTCTGCTTTTCCCTGAAGCCCCCCACAAACTCCCTGCAGTGTGGACGAACCTGCTGTAGACAGGGTTGTTGCTGAGGGGTTGGGCGGATCCTGGGGGAGGTCGCTGACCCTCACAGACATTGGTAGAAATAATGTTCATTGGGAGGCGTTCGGTGCCCACAATCGAGGCGGCTGTGGCAGAGGAATGGCTGACTCTAGCTCCTCGTTCATTGACGTGGGGGGTGAGGACCAGAGATATGGGAGCCTGCCTGGGCTTACATAGAAGGGAAGGGCAGAGTTGGGGCGAGAACCTGCAGCTGCCGCCTCTGAACCCTTTCTTCCAGGGTCAGAGCCATAGTACAGCAGGGAAGGCATTTGCTTTGCATGCAGCCAACCTGGGTTCTATTATCCCTTGAGCACCTTCAGGAGAGATGTCTGAATGCAGAGCAGGAGTGACCCCTGAGCACCGCCGGTGTGATCTTCAAACAACACCCAGAAAGAACACCTAAACAACACCTAAAAAGAACACCTAAAAAAGAACACCTAAACAACACCTAAAAGATCACCTAAACAACACCTAAAAGATCACCTAAACAACACCTAAAAAGATCACCTAAACAACACCTAAAAAAGAACACCTAAACAACACCTAAAACGAACACCTAAACAACACCTAAAAGAACACCTAAACAACACCTAAAACGAACACCCAAACAACACCTAAAAAGTCCTTTGTCCATTGGGCACTGTCTCTGCCCAGCTGTTTAGGGGAGCAAATCTGCAAAGGTGAGAAGCTGTGTCACACAGGCCCGCGCTGGGCTCTGGGCATCTCGGGAAGGCCAGAGGCTGAGTCTGCACCCGGCTTCCTTTCCTGGGGCTCCTTGTCCTGCATCTGGGATTGCCAGAAGGGGTGATGAAGATTCTTGTTTGCTTTTTGCTCCCCCTCCTCGCTTTGAGCATCTGCAGACATAAAATACATGATGATTTTCAGAGAAACAAGCCAGAACCCTGGAAGAAAAAATGCAAAACCCCTGAATCTGCCGCTGTGCTCTGGAAAAAATGCAATGGGTTTATGATCTTTTAAGATACACAAGAGACAGCTTTCTCTTGACAGATGGAATCTGAGGCTGTTTGGCTTCCTCCCCTTTTGCGTGACCAGACCTGATTGTGTAAAGCTTTTAGCTTCAAAGCCGGGATGTGAATAACATTGGTTTAACCTGAAATTTAAAGCCAGCATTTCTTTGCTCCCGAGACGGGGCTTCCTGCCCCTGCTCCCCTGAAGCTAGCTTCCAGAATGTTAATTCTACGAGCCATGGTTGACTAAGCCCAGCACTGGGTCTATTACATATTATTTGATTTGGAGTAGGAAAAAAGAAAGATTTAAAGATACCATGCCCCCTGTATACCTTTGTAGTCATGCCCAGGTCTGGCTACATATTTAAGCATACCATTCACACGGCGAGTTCCGGGTTTCTCCTGAATAAAATGCGTCTGAGCAATTCCATAGCCTGTCTGTAAGACTGTGCTCCCTGGTGAAGCCACTCGGTACCACTGGCCTTGGTGGAGGTGCTCTGGAGGCTTCTGCGGGAGGCTTAGACCTGCCCCTTGCAGGGACCTTTTCCTGGCATTGTTCAGTTTTGTTTGTCTTTTGCCCACTCCCACCCAGCTCAGCAGCTGTTCCTGGCTCTGTGCTCAGGAGTGACCCCTGGCCGTGCTCTGGGGATGACTGGTTATGGTGCCAGGGATCAGACTGGTTTGGGCTGCATGCAAAGCGAGCACCCTAACTCCGGCACTATCTCTCCGGCTCTCTGGCATCTAGCCTCGTGGCTGAGGTGGCGTGTATTGGTGGTTTAGCTCATCTCCAGGTGCGTCACTGTGGGCCTTGTTCTGAGGCAGGTCAGCCATGCCGTGGGCCCTGAGCACCAGGCCTCTTTGTGTGTGTGTGTGTGTGTGTGTGTGTGTGTGTGTGTGTGTGTGTGGTGACAGCACCTCCTTTCCTGGTCTGAATCTGTTCCCGGAATGTCTGTCTCTCCCACTGGGTAGAGCTCCATGAGAATGGGGCTGGGCCAACTTTTTACCTCTCCTTCTGCGCAGCAGCATTGACACGTTTGTTCAATAAGGGTAGCGAGAGAAAAAGGAATGAATGAATGAATGAATGAAAGGGTCAGATGGAGGGATCCTGAGCCCTGCAGGCCAGACGGCAAGTGCAGGTGGCTGCAGCAGTCCCACGTGCTCACCTACTCACGAGGGTCCCCGTGGAGGAGAGGACTAATGCCCCCCTCCCTCTTCCCCCTCACCAAGTAGCAGCAGGGCACTGTGAGAATGAAGGTTTTGGGGGCTCTGGGGGCTCACCTCCTCGATCAGGGATGGGGAAGGAGATGAGGCGGCGAAGCAGGAAGACCTCCCGGAGGCGGTGGCCCACAGGCAGTGTCTGTCCTGCCACAGTGCCAGTGAGGAAGTGACTGGCACATCACGTGGTGGCTCTTCTGGGGCCCGCAGACCACCCCCCACACCACACCTTCCAGCTCTACAGATGCGGAAGTCCTGCAGCCCGTTTTCCTTGTCTTTCCAAAAGAATGAGGCCGAGAGATAGGACAGCAAACCTGGGTTCCACCTTGATACCACCTGGGACCCCTGAGCATTGCCGGGGACCTCCAGCGCTGCCAGGGTGGTCTGAGGAATCCCCAGCCCCGCAGAGCTGAGCAGTGCATCCTAGGGCCCTGACACTGGACAGCTGGACACTGGGTCTCCTGAGCACTGCTCATCACCCCCCAAAAACCTCCTCATCACCCCCCAAAAAACTCCAGCTTGGGAGTGGGGTTTTGCAGGCCAGGTAGATGTTAAGGGCTAGTGAGTCAGGCCCCAGGGCTGAGCCATGGGACAGTGGTTTCTGCCTCCTGCGGCTCCCACCTTGCTCTCGCCATGGCTGCATAGCCTCCCTAAGCCTCCAGGGGGCGCCTGCACACCCCTCCCTCTTTTCCTCCCTCTGCTCCAGGCCTTGAGCACCTGGCATTGCTGCATCTTCAGTCCAGGTATGACTTCCCCAGCTCCTCCCGGTGAGGTCACACCTGTTTCATTGTACCTGGGCGTATTTCCAGACTTTTCTACTTAGCAATAATTCTGATTTATAACTGTTTGTCTGTTTTTAATATTTCATCAGAGTGGGCTGCCCTTTCCCCCTTGCCCCACCTTTTTAAAAATGTCTTTTTTAGTGATTTTCCCTTTCCTTCCTGTGTTGGCATGGGGTCCTGGCTGTGGTGGTCACACCCTTGGCTGTGGTGCCCACCAGGTGGCGCCCCCCTTGGCTTAGTGCAAGTGGAGGTGACTGCGGCGGTCTCACACATGCCCACCAGAGGGCGCACTCCCTTGGCTTAGTGCAGGTGGGGGGTGTCTGCAGCAATCTCACACATGCCCACCAGGAGGTGCACTCCCTTGGTTTAGTGCAGGTGGAGGCAAATGCGGCCATCTCACGCATGCCCACCAGGAGGCGCACTCCCTTGGTTTAGTGCAGGTGGGGTCGAATGTAGCCCTCTCACGCATGCCCACCAGGGGTGCACTCCCTTGGTTTAGTGCAGGTGGGGTCGAATGTAGCCCTCTCTCGCATGCCCACCAGGGGGCGCACTCCTTGGCTGTAGTGCAGGTGGGGATCACTGTGGTATCTCCAGGGTTGCACCTTCTGGCCATGGTACTCATGCAATGATTTTCAATTGTGGGCCTCTTCAGGCCTCTCGGTGGTGCCAGAGAGCACAGAGGGTGGAGCTGCCAGACACAAGCAGCAGAGCTGTCAGAACCGTGCTCCATGTATGTGGCACCCCGGAGGGTTGAACCTTAAAGCTTGTATGTAAGCTTGTAAAACCTGTGGCTCTCCATGCCACCAAGATGCCCCTCTGGGCCTGTCTGCCCTTTCTTGATTGGAAAGAGGGACCTGTCTTGGTGATCACCGTTTCTCTCCCCTTAAGAAATTACCTAGTATAAAGTTCTATCAGTATTTGTTGGATGGGGGCCGGGAGATAGTGCAATGGGTAGGGCACTTGCCTTGCAGGCGGCCAACCCTGTTCAATCCCTGACCCCATAGTCTCGTCTTCCCTGAGTGCTGCCAGCAGTGGTCCCTGTGTACAGAGCCAGGTAGAGTCTGAGCACTGGATATGACCCCCTGAGAAATATTTGTTGCATGAATGAATGAGGGTGTTTCTGAGTGTTCCGAGCCCCTGTAAGGAAATGGCACTTCCTGTCGGGATAGCGGGGCAGGCAGAGGAGTGGGCTGGGGTGAGAAGCCCAGGAGCCCGCCCAGTTGGGAGCGAGGCGGCAGAAGGCATTTCCCCATTGGCAGGCTCCACTTGGATGCTCGGGGCACCTGACCCGCTGGGTACTCCCCTGGGTGCTGTTGTGACTCTGAAGACCCAAGCAGGGAAGCAGCAGCTCATGGGGCTGCCAGGGCTGTGTGGTGTCTTTGGGGTGTGGCCTTTGAGTAACCCTGGAGTGTGTACTTGAGCCACGCAGGCACCTTGCTGTGGCGGTGGGCCCTCGTTGGCCAGCAGACAGTGACCAGCACCCCTGCCTCCTCTGAGCTGTCTCCGAGGCGGTGAAGCCCTGGCCTCTGGGGGCGCTGGTTTACAGAGGCAGCCAGGTGGAGAACGGGGAGGACTGGGCTCGAAGCCTCTGTGGGGACCAGCAGTTGGTGCAGCTCCCCAGACGGGGACGACGCCGTGCTGCGGTGATCGGGGTGGGGGAGGAAGGAGCTTTGCTTAGGTGTCTGGGGTGCGTCTGCAGCGTGGAGGTGGGCGTGGCGGACAGAATCTTTTCAGAGCAGCGTGACTTGATGGGGACAGGCCAAAGCCAGCGTCGACAGTGACTGAGGCGGCCGCAGGGGCTGGCGGGTGGAGAGGACTTACAGTTCGGCCCTCTCTCCTGTATGTGTGTGAGTGTGTGTGTTTGTGTTTGTGTGGTGTGTCTGTGTGTGTGTCTGTGTTCTTGTATGTGTACATGTGCGCCTGTGAGGTATGTGTATATGTGTCTCTGTGTGAGTGTGTGCCTCTATGTGGTGTGTGTGTGTGTGTGTGTGTGTGTGTGTGTGTGTGTGTGTAAGAGAACCGGAGTGATAGTATAGCAAGGGAGGGCATTTACTTCTCACGCAGCTGACTTGAGTTCGATCCCCAGCATCCCATATGGTTCCCTGAGCACCGCCAGGCGTAATTCCTGAGTGTAGAGTCAGGAGTAACCCCTGAGTATCACTGGGTGTTACTCAAAAAGCAAAAGAAGGAAAGAAAAGAAAGAGGAGGGTTAGTTTGTGGGCGCCATCCTATGGGAGAACGGTGCTGGGTGCAGACTGGCTCGGAGCCCCATGTCCTGTTACTCTGCTCTCTTGTAGGAATGGTGGCCCCGGGTGGGTCTGGGGTGATGCCCTGGGGGCAGGAGTGGACACCGTCACAGGGAAGGCCATGTGTCACGAGGTCCCTTCCCTCCGGAGTTCCTTTGGATCTATCAGAATGTTTCCAGCTTGTATCTGTCCATCCAAAGAAATGAAAAGCTCCATCTGCATTTTTAATCATCGACCTAGATTTTTTCACTGTCTAAAAGTAGAAAAGATTTATGGAATGATAACAGGAATGCTGCTATTGATACACATGAAAAAGGGCATTCCCAGATCTCCCACCCAACACACATGGATACTCTACTAAATCATATCACAAAAGAATACTCTGGGGGCCAGAGAGATAGTCCAGTGGGTAGGGCACTTGCCTTGCACTCGGCTGACCTGGGTTTGATCCCTGGCATCCCATATGGCCCCAAACACCCAAGCACTGTCAGGAATAATTTCTGAGTGCAGAGCCAGGAACAACCCCTGAACATTGCTGGGTGTGACCCAAAAAGAAGAAAAAAAAAATAAAAAAAGAATATTCTGCTTTTGGAAACCACAGGAATAGTCTGACTCTAGATGCACACAAAAAACAAAAGTTTTATTTTCCTCCTCTAGAAAATATTTGAGGGGCACTACCCATGGTACTTGGGGACCATGAGGGATCAGGACCTCCCACGTGGAAGCCATAGGCCCAGCTACTAAGCCATGTGCCTGGACCAGCTTATTTTTTTTTCTTTTTGGGTAACACCCACTATGCTCAGGGGTTACTACTGCCTCTGCACTCAGGAATTACTCCTGGGGGTATTGCTCAGGGAGCCATATAAGATGCCGGGGATCGAACCCGGTCAGCCACGTGCAAGGTAAATACCCTCCCACTGTGCTATCGCTCCGGCCTCCCCCGCCTTCCTTCCTCATGTTGTATATTGTCTGTGTTGTGGTGAACCTAATTTCTTTCCTTTTTTGTAATTTTTTTGCACCCCACCTGCCTGTGCTCAGGAATCACTGCACTGTGTTCTAGGGTCTTGATATGATGCCAGGGGCAGAAGCAGGGTTGGTTGTGTGCAAGACAAGTGCTTTAACCACTGCACTCTCTTTCCGGCCCTCATTTCTATTTATTGTTTTTACATGACAGCGCTCTTTCCGCGTCAGCTCACTGGCGCCCTTTCTCCGTTGTGCGCTGCACACAGAGCAGCTGTTCCTACCCTTCTCCGTCATGCGCTGCACACGGAGCAGCTATTCCTACCCGCCGACTCCCGCCTCCCGGCCTTGTACTCCTGGGACTTGCACACATATCACTTCCCGTTGGGACCAGCCTGGCTGTTAGATGAGTTCCCAGACCGCAGTTGCTCTCTCAAGAGCATCGGTGCACTTGTGGTCTGTCAGATGGGCCATCTCAGGGCCGGAGCGATAGCACAGCAGGGAGGGTGTTGCCTTGCACGCGGCTGACCCTGGTTCAATCTCCGGCATCCCCACATGGTCCCCTGAGCACTGTCAGGAGTAACCCCTGAGCGCTGCTTGGTGTGGCCTCCAAATGAACAAAAACGAAACTGCCTATGACAGTTACGTGACCCTCCCCAGCCCCGCCAAGGCTGGCCCAAGTCTGTGTCTTGGCTCCGTGCTTCAGCGACTAGAGGCCGATGTTCTGGGTCAGGGCATCTGCCCAGAGACAAACTGTCCCCAGGGGCCGGTGAGGGAGAGGCTGTGCCCCCGCTGCCCCCGAGCACCAGCACTCAGATGTCTGCGGAGGGGGCCACGATGTCCCCCTCCGCTGGGGTCATGGTCAGGGTCGGCCGAGGCGGTGCCTGCCTGGGGCTGGGGGGCAGGCGTGTGGCTCTGCACGGGCAGTCGGAAGGTCCTGGTCAGCTTCTGGTCAGCGCCTTCTTGCCTGCCTCACCCTCTGGGTACCTTGTCCAGGAGACCGGTGTTTGGGGGTACCTGAGGCCCCTTTTCCTGGCCCCGGGCTCGACACACCTTTCTCTGGCCGCTTGGGTCACCTCCACCCCTTTTCCTCTCTCCTGCCCCTCGAAGGTATTCAGGAGTCCCCGGTGCCCAATGGCCACTCGCTGCCTGGCAGAGATTTCTTGCGGGAAGCAGATGCGGGGGACCTGTTCACGCAGCAGCAGCTGGAGGTGCTGGACCGCGTCTTCGAGAGGCAGCACTACCCGGACATCTTCACGGCCACGGAGCCCATCAAACCCGAGCAGGTACGGCCCGAGTCCCGCCAGGCTGCCCTGATGGGGCTGCTTGCCATCCTCAGTCAGCATGGCCGGTCAGACACAGCGTCCACCGGGCAGGGAGGACCTGAGGGCTGGGGTCCGGCCTCTCTGCGTCCTGGCAGCTCGGTCCATCCGCTTCTCTGGCTGTCCTGCTGTCCCCACGTGGTACCTTTCCTGGGCTCTGGCATGTCACGTGGGTGACGCGTCTGCCACCCCGTGTGTCGTCTCTTGGGCAGGATGAAGGTGCACGCGGGAGGTGCCTTCTGGCACAGCCCAAGTGGTGGGGCTGGTGTGTGCCCCGGGCAGCCCAGGGCAGCTCTCTTGGCTCTGAGACGGTCTCAGGGCTGATCCCAAGGCTGGAATCCCAAGGTTGGACCCGACGTCCCAACAGGAAGGGCCTTGTGGAGCAGGAGGGAACCCGAGGGGCTTCTGGGGTCTGGGTGAGGGACCATGAGCCCAGAGTTCCCAGAGTGTCCTGATGTCCTGTCTGTGAAGGCCTGTCCTGGACCCCTGCTAAGCACCGACCTGCTTCAGCCCGGCTGGCTGCGGCCCCTACCAGCAACGACTTCACCAGCGCGTTTGCTCTCTGCAGTGACTCTGAGACCTGGCCTCAGGTGCTTACTTTGTATGTAGCTCACCCAGGTTCGATTCCTGGGCATCCCATATGGTTTCCTATACACGACCAGGAGTGACCCCAGAGAGAAGGAGCCAGGAGTAACCCCTGAGCGCTGCTGGGAATGACCCAAAAACGAACCAACCAACCAGCCAAACAAAAGCATTGGGCTTGTGTTCTTACGACTCAGAGTTGGTGGCAGAAGCTGCCCATTGGTGGTGCGGGTGCACGTGAGCAGCTGCGGGTCGACTCTGCGGGGGCCCGTGAGCAGGCTGAGGCCCATGCTGTGCACAGCTGGACCTCTCTCACAGTTGAGCACCAGGAAACCTCACAGGAAGCCCTCTGCTCCCTCAGCATCTCTGATACGCGTCTGAACCATGGCCAGGACGGGCACAAGCAAGAAACCTTTGTACCCCCTCGGAGTGTCTGTAGGTGCCTGGAAGAATCACAGGCTATGACTGGCCCAGGGGTGCAGCTGTGCCGGCTGGTAGACTGGGCTCAGCAGTCTCCAACAGTCTAAGGCTGGGCTGAGCCCGCGTGGAAGTGGAAATCGCCGTCAGCATGTCCTCTGGCAGAAGGATATTCACGAGGCACCTGGTGCAGTTGGGCAGAGCCAGGATGGGCGGGGAGGGGCATGGCAGTGCAAAGGCCCTGAGGTCAGGTGCAGGGGTGGCAGGGCTTTAGGGAGGGAGTGGTGGTGGTCGGGAGATGGTCTGCTCGGTCAGCC
This sequence comes from Cryptotis parvus, assembly GCA_021461705.1. NCBI lineage: Eukaryota > Metazoa > Chordata > Mammalia > Eulipotyphla > Soricidae > Cryptotis > Cryptotis parvus. The sequence goes on along the minus strand of JAJIBD010006310.1, from coordinate 36,859 downwards.
CTCGGTCAGCCCCTCAGGATTCTGGTCTCTCTTCCGTCTCCTTGGGAGTGGACTCACGGCATGAACTGGGCAGAGCTGAACCTGGGCACCCCATCAGCGGCTTCCAGCTGCGGTTCCCTCCAAGGGTGTAAGAGCCTGGAGCCCATAGCACAGGGTCCTGGTCAAGTTCTGAGAGAAGACACTTTTCTGCATAGCCAACGCCTCTTGTGGCTTGGAGCCCTTCTGAGCGATGCCCAAAGGCACATTTTATTGGAAGCGGGAGAAAGGAAAGACAGGCAGATGGGAGAAGTTCTGTGGGTGAGGCCTGTCTCCCCCCTAGAACCTGGGAAAAGGCCCAGCCTCCTCACCGCTGTAAAACCGCCTCACCTCCGAACTCGTGCGGCCCAGGAGGACAAGCCCTGCGCTTCTCTGCTGTTCCCAGGCCGGGTTCACCCGAGGCTGCACAGCAAGTGCACGATGGTGCAGGAGGGGTGAAGCCTCTGGTCTGGGCGTGGAGCCCACAGGAGCCTCCTTCAGACATTCAGGGTGGGAGGCCGGGCATCCCCAGGGGCTCCCATGAGTTGCAAGAAATGCAGGGTCATAGATTATGTGACTTCGAGTGTCCGGAAAGACTGGGCAGCGCCCCCAGGCCTTCCTCCCTGGGAAGGCTCCAGAACTCACACATGTATCTGCGCGCTGCCGTGCTCAGGCATTCACAGCCCCGCGCTGCAGCCAACAGATTCCTTGGCTGTGAGCCTGGCCTGGAGCCAGGCGCTCTGGGGCGGGTGGAAGCATCAGGCTGTAGCTCTGCCTCCCTGGTGCTGTGTGACAGGAGTTCAGATGCTGCAGGTCAAGGAGAAGGTGCTGTGGGTCCCCGAAGGGGCAGGTGGCCTTGCAGGGAGCAGAGCGGGGTACGGCAGGGGCCAGGCCGATGGGTCCATGGCAGGGGGCTGCAGGACGAACCATGGCCACTTCTCAGGGCTCTCAGCCACCCCTCTGTCCTTCAGCCCAAGGTGGGCTCACGGGAGCGCGTGTCGGGCTAATGACTCACTCAGTGCGTCCTGGCTAATCGGCTTCACCTCCCCGTGCTGCGCCGTAATAAGAAGAGATGGACGGTGAGGTCACAGGGCCGCCGGCACGCACGCGGCACTCGACTATGAATGACATCGCTGGTTCCTAGTCAGTCGGACAAATGGTGACTGAGCGGCGCAGGCGGAAGGGGATGCGGACCTGGGTGCAGGTTCCTCGATGCCCTCCTGCTGGCTCTGCTTTCCGTGGGAGCCCCTGGGGCAGGGGCCGGGTGCGGGCCTGGAGCAGCTCAGGCTGTGTCTGTGTTTGCAGGAGCTGGGGCCTGGTGGACACTTGCTGTGGGTGGCACGGCATAAAGCTGGCGGGAAAGAGTGTTCAGTGGCTCTGGAACTGGGGACAGGGTCTTCCAGTCTTCTTGTGTTTGGGGCCAGCACGTGTCCTGCACACAGGTCTATAGACCGTGGCCCAGGACTTGAAGGCCGCGAGTCACGCTGACTCTGCCTGCGCCTCCCACCCAGCAAGTTCCCTTCTATCTGGGCCCCGGTTTCCAGATGGGGTGAACATGATGGCAGTGGCGGTCACGGTGCAGCCCGACCTTGGTGGCCTTGCCCACTCTGGGAGCTCTGCCCGTGGTTCTGTCTTTCCCAGTCTTTCTCATGGGACGGCACCCGGGAACAGGCAGTGGAGATTTGTAAGCCTCGTGCCCGAATCGGGGCCTTTAAATTCGTTCCCAGATTGTTCAGCCCCATACAGGGGCCTCTGGGCCCTGCCGAGGGTATCACTACGATGGAGTTCGACCTCAGGATGTCGCGTTTGCAACTTGGGCCAGACAGTTCCTAGGGCCTGTATGTCGCCGAAAGATTGAGAACCTGTTTTCTGATTGGTTTGCAGATGGGGCCTTTGGTAGCAAAGCCTGCCTGGCCCTCTAGAGCCTGAGTCCTGCCCTTGGCCTGGCTGGTCAGACCCTCCTCCATCACCCAGCCACCTGCCCAGAAAATCCTAGACTTGAAGGGTAGAGGGCTAGGAAGGGATTAACTCTCCCTCTCCCTCTCCCCTCTCTCTCTTTCCCTCTCTCCCTCTCTCTCTATCTCCCTCTCTCTATCTCCCTCTCTCTCTCCCTCTCTCTTTCTCCCTCTCTCCACTCCCTCTCTCTTCCTTCCTCCCCCCCCTTCCCTGGGCATTGCAATGCTTCCTTTCGGCGCTTATTGAAAAGGCAATTCTGTTGTCCCCACATGCACAGTGAGTAAGAATCAGCATGGAGAAGAGAGGGAGCAAAGAAAAAAAGAAAAAAAAAGAAGCCAGTGTGGATGGCTGGCGCTTCCGGCGGCAAATCCGTGTCAGGAAAACTCGTCTTGACTCCCTGTCGAGGTGGGAGCGGCCAGAGCCCAGCCCCACCAGCCCGCCGCCGCCGTATTTACTCTCGGCAGACTATTAACCAACACCAGGCTATTAATCTGGCTTTTGAGCCTTCACTAAAGCCCATAAAAGCTCACAGTTGTCAAATGGAGTTCATTTTAATTTCCTTTCAATCACAGTAAATTATTCAGGTGATAAATCAGCTGGAGCAGCCTCCCTGGCTGTAATAGAAACCCTAATTCCTGGCTAATTATCCAGCCCATTGCTGCCAACAGATCAATACGGGCGCAAAATGGAACGGGCCCAGGGCCCTCCCTCCCCATCGGGCCCAGACAGAAAGACAGCTGGGGAAGGGGCTGTGCCGCTGACCTCCCAGGAAGTTCAAAGGTCACTGGGGTTAAACGGGAGAAGACCTGTCCCTTGTCTGTCGCCGGGACCGGCTCCTGCTCTGCTGTGCGGCCCTGCCAGTGGCGGGCCCCGTTTGTGTGTCTGAGCATGACTGAGCGTGCTCGTGCAGAGGCCTGAGACGCACCCATGTCCCACAAGGGCACTGTGGGGGGTGTCGGCACTTGCACTGCCTTTGGGGCGTCACTCACTTTGTTTTATGGTGGACCTGAACCCACTGGGAGGACAGGGATAGGGAGGAGAGGGGTCAGGGGACATCTGTCCAGCAGCTGAGCAAGCGGGGAGAGCTTCCTGGAGGAGGGGCCATGGGCAGAGGTGAGCGGGGAGAGCATTGCCGTGGGCACAGAGGGGCAGCGAGGACTAGGGCAGGAAGCAAGGTGGGCGGCCCTCTAGGTGGTTGGAATTAGGGTCACGCGGGAGCGTAGGGACATGGGGCTGGCGAGGCAGGAGTGAGCCGTTCACGGAGGCTGAGCTGTTTCCTACACTGAGAGGGAGAAGGAGCTTTCATAGGAGGGGGCCCTGCAAGCTGCAGCCATAGACCCCAATGGCACTGTCTGTCGGCGGAGGCAATCCCTCTCTGGGGCTGCTGCTGGGACCCCGTGCCGTCAGGATGCCGCCTTTTCACTTGTCTGAGAAAGTCCCAAACACCGCAGGCTGATCTCCCCAGTTTTCCTATTCGAGGTGCCAGGAAGATGAGGCTGGGGGGTGTTGGCTTGTGACCCCTGAATACCATGCACACGATGCCCCTGGGAAAATGGCCTCCCCACTGGAAGGGTTCGGTCTAAAGGAATAGTGACGAGGTTCCTCATCACTAACTCTCGACAAGAAGAATTCAGTAGTTGGCATCTGATGTCTCTGATGAGGGCTTTGGGGTACAGGGCTTTGGGGGGTGCTGAAGACGGGCAGACTCGTGTTGGGCTGATTTAAGGGACAGTTGGGGGCTGGGTTTGGGCAGGGTCTCCCCTTCTTTTTCACAGCCCCCAGGGGAAGGTGGCAGGATTTGTTCAGTCCCTGGGTTCAGATAAGGTGGCTGGTGGCCGGGGGATAGATATCGCCTGCAGGGTTTGGCTCCCCAAGACCAAGAGGAAGTGACAGTTGATACAAAAGCAGGGACTATGCTTTGGGGCATATTGAATCTTCTCCCCTAACCCTAACTAATCCTAACCCAAGGGAGAAGATTCACCTTAACCCAGTCTCCGCTCTGAGGCTGCCAGTCTAGGAGAGAGAGGGGCTGCCTGCTGACCAGGGGTGTGAGCGGCTTCTGAGTGTGACCAGACTTTTCCCTCCATCTCTGGGAGTCTCTGTAGACCGGGTCTGCGGCACCACATGAGGAGACCCCAGTGAGGCGTCCAGCACCTACTCTCAGAAATGGGGCCCAAAGAGCAGAGCTCTAAGGAGAGAAGCCCCAGACACAGGCAGGGCCGGGCTGTCCCGTGGGGAAGCAGGTGGGGTCTGGCTTCATCACAGCCTGAAGTTTGAGGAGCCAGAAACAGACATGTGGCCCCAAAGTTTAGTGCAACTGCCCTCGGCGGACGTGGTGCAGACAGGGCCCAGTCAGGAGGTACTCCTGCGTGTTTGTGCGTGTTGGGCTGGGGATCATAAGCTGATGGAGGGAGTGGGAAGCAGGGGAGAGTGGTTCTCTTTCAGCAGGAGGAGATGGGGTAGGAACTCCTTCCCTAATGCTGGGAGGCTAAGGCCAAATTTATCCCACACCGGTCCCCTTGGTCTCCACAAAGAGTCCCACTAGAATTCTTGCTTCTGGAGCTCTAGAAGCATGGGAGACTGTAGTCCCTCTTGTATCTGTGTGGCGTTACCTCAGTGACCCTATGGCTAGGTGCCACAGCTGCCCTGTGCTCGTGTATGTGTGCGGCGTTACCTCAGTGACCCCCATGGGCGAGACACCACAGCTGCCCTCCGCTCACGTATCTGTGTGACGTTACCTCAGGATCCCGTGGGCGAGGCACCACAGCTGCCCTGTGCTCACGTATCTGTGTGACGTCACCTCAGTGACCCGGTGGGTGAGGTACCACAGCTGCCCTGTGCTCTTGTATCTGTGTGACGTTACCTCAGTACCCCCTGGGCGAGGCACCACAGTTGCTCTGTGCTCACGCATCTGTGTGACGTTACCTCAGGATCCCATGGGCGAGACACCACAGCTGCCCTGTGCTCACGTATCTGGCATTACCCAGTACCCGGGCGGCACCCAGCTGCCCTGTGCTTATGTATGTGTGGCATTACCTCAGTACCCCGTGGACGAGGCACCACAGCTGCCCTGTGCTCATGTATGTGTGTGGTGTTACCTCAGTACCCCGTGGACGAGGCACCACAGCTGCCCTGTGCTCATGTATGTGTGGTGTTACCTCAGTACCCCGTGGACGAGGCACCACAGCTGCCCTGTGCTCATGTATGTGTGTGGTGTTACCTCAGTACTCCGTGGGTGAGACACCACAGCTGCCCTGTGCTCACATATCTGTGTGGCGTTACCTCAGGATCCCGTGGGCAAGGCACCACAGCTGCCCTGTGCTCATGTATGTGTGGGGTGTTACCTCAGTAATCCCGTGGGCGAGGCACCACAGCTGCCCTGTGCTCGCGTATCTATAGGGTGCTACCAGCTCTCAGTGACCCCTTGGGTAAGGCTCCACGGCTGCCCTGTGGTTGGGGTCTTGCCTACTGATGCCCGTCTCTTCCTGGGCAGTTTTGGAAATATCTTCTGAACAACCAAGACTCTGAGTATTATTTTTTTCTTGGATCAAGCCAATGGGACAGAGGGGTGGTATTTTCCAAGAATGATATTAATCCTGTTTTGCTGCATGTGTGGGGATGTTTGGGTGCACCCTGCCCCCACCGAGCAAGTGGCCACCGTGTTAGGGAGTGGGTGACTGGGTGTTTGTGTCTGTGAGGCTGACACTTCTCTCTCGGGCTCTGCTTTCTGCCACTGGGGGTCAGAGATTGGTGGGGCATTGAGCCCCATTCCAGCTCTAACGTTCTGTGGGAGATAAAACAGATGGAAACCCGTCTCTTATTTATTTTGACTTGTTGATGGTTTTTCCCCCTGTCTGCTCCACTCTTCAATGACAGGTAAATTCTGTGTATGTGGGGCTTAAAGATTACAAGCGAGTTGTCAAAGAGCTGCCTGTGCCTTGCTGGGATGTTCTTTCAGTCATTTATTCATTCATTCATCCAAGAAATGTTTACAGATATGCCATGACAGTGACATTACCCACCTGTGCTGCGCCGTGTGGCATAAAGTCACAACAATAAATACAGCCGCGGGATGTGTGAGAAAGGGCTTTCAGGAAGAGATATTCCAAACAGGGCTAATACATATTGACAATGAAAAATAAAAATAAAGAGCAGTTGGGGGAGAGGCATAGTACAGTGGGTAGGGCACTTGCCTTGATGCGGTCGACCCGTTTAATCCCTGGCACTATAGCCCCCAAGCCCTGCCAGGATGATCCCTGAGCACACAAGAGTAAGCCCTGAGCATAGTCAAGCGTGGTCCCACAAACCCACCCCCAATTAGTTAGTTTTTTAAAGATAAAGAAGCAAAAGATAAATAAGTACTACAACTTGGTTGCTTTAAAAAACACATTGGAAATTGGACTTATGTAATTTGATCATTCACAAAACTTAAAAATACCTTTATTGTTACAAGACAAGCTTAAAAATACCTTTATTGTCTTGTAATAATATTGTATTGTCTTGTAGCAATATTTTTATTGCTATTAAAGATATTTAACTCTCCAGGATATAGTCCTCTGAGGTATCACTGTCTCACTGTATCACTGTCTTCCCATATATCATCGATTAGCTCGAGCGGGGCACCAGTAACATCTAGATACATCCTGTCATATGCGAGATAGCCCAAGGGCATCATCCTGCTCCAGGAACATAAAGAGCCTCAAACCATTCCATCAGGTCATGGGAATGAGGTCTATATTTGTTACTGGTATTTGGCATGTCAAATAAGACACGGGTAGCTTGCCAGGCTCTGCCGTGTGGGTGGGATACTCTAGTAGTCACACCTCAACACTCGAGCAATTATTGATGAGCCGGGCTGTGATCAGCTCTTCTTCTGCTGGGTGGAGCTCTGAGGAGAGGAGAGTCTGGATGTGGAAAATGGCGGCCCTCATGGTGTGGGGATTCCCTCCTGCTTCTTGTGAGGCTCTGCTGGGGTGGCGGGCTAGGGCTAGAACCCGCCATCCCTCCCTGATGCCTCGTGATCAGCTGGGCACAGGGAGAGCGAGTAGCAGCTCTGCCCCGTGTGTGTGAGTCTCTGGTTCTGCATACCTGGGCTGGCCATGAAAAAGACTGCTGCAGGGTGGGTCACTGATGAGCCAGGCTGTGATCAGCTCTTCTGCTGGGTGGAGCTCTAAGGAGAGGAGAGTCTGGATGTGGAAAATGGCGGCCCTCATGGTGTGGGGGTTCCTCTGAGGTATCTTCAATAATTTGACTCGGTCAGAAAGGAAATCAAAACAAATGGAACCACATAAAATTATAAAAAACTTTACAGGGTAAAAAGAAACTTGTGCTAAAATAAAAAGATACTGTACTAAAGGGGAAAATATTTTCACACAATAATATGTCAGATAAAGGGTTATATTGTCCGAGATATGTAATAAAACACACAAAATTCAACAACCCAAAAGCAATAATCCTACTTATAAATGGAGGAAGGAGATTGGAAGAGACACTTCCCTACTTGCCCACCCACCCCAGTTTGAAATTCCCCACACCACATGTAGCCCCAAGCACCAACAGGGTCACTCCTGAGCTCAGAATCAGGAATAGCCCGGAGCACTGCCAGATGTGGCACAAAAACCATCCCTTCCTCCTCCCCAAAAGAAAACAGTAAGACTGGGAGTGGGCTGATCTGATGAAAATGCTGAGAGTCTAGTATTTACATAGGAGGAGGGTAGGTTGGATATTCTGCAAACTTTATGTTTGGTTGTGTCAAGGGTGCAGGTAAGTTAAAGACACCCATAAAGATATAATAATAGAATGCATAATTTCCAAACCAGAAAAAAACACCAAAAATTTATGGAATAATCAGTGAGTCCAATTCAGGGGAAGAAAGAAAGGAGCAAGGGAAACTTAGGGGCTGGCGAGACATCTGGGGTAGAGTGACTGTGAGGCCGTGAGTGTGGTCCCCTGTACATACAAAGTACGTGAGTAACCGTGGAAGAGGACCTATAAAAATATAACTTGGAATGAACAGTGACCTTAAAATACCATATTTTTTTTTTGTCTTTTTGGGTCACACCCGGCAATGCTCAGGGGTTACTCCTGGCTCTGCACTCAGGAATTACTCCTGGCCATGCTAAGAAACCATTTGGGATGCCAGAGATTGAACCCAGGTTGGCCATGTGCAAGGCAAATGCCCTCCCCACTGGACTACCACTCCAGCCCTCAAATTGTTATTTGAGGGGCCGGGTGATAGCCCAGCGGGTAGGGCGTTGCCTTCCTTGCACGCCGCCGCCCGTGCCTGTCCAGGGTTCGATCCCCGGCATCCCATATGGTCCCCCGAGCACCTCCAAGAGTAGATGATAGATGGAAGGGATAAATGAAACTATCTGAGTACTCTCAGTAAATATGGATTTTATTTGTCAGAAAATATGGCTGCAAGTATGGGAATAGGAAAACATAAACAAAGAAAATATTAAACAAAATCTAATAGATTATTTTCACTCTTAGGGAAATTTAAAGCCTAATATTTCCTCAAAGACAAGTGGTATTGTTACTCAACTATAAGAATAACAATTTGAGGGCTGGAGTGGTAGTCCAGTGGGGAGGGCATTTGCCTTGCACATGGCCAACCTGGGTTCAATCTCTGGCATCCCAAATGGTTTCTTAGCATGGCCAGGAGTAATTCCTGAGTGCAGAGCCAGGAGTAACCCCTGAGCATTGCCGGGTGTGACCCAAAAAGACAAAAAAAAAAGAATAACAATTTGTTTTTTTTTTAATTTTTATTATACCACAGTGAAACATACAATTACAAAGGTGATCATAATTGGTTCTTGGTAATACAGTATACCAGCACCCATCCCTCCACCAGTGCCCCATTTCCACCACCAATGTACCCCACCCCCTCCTGCCCACCCCCATGCTGCCTTAATAGCAGGTACCCCAGTTTCCTCTCTTTCTCTCTCTGTCTCTCTCTCTGTCTCTGCATCTCTCTGCCTCTTATTTTACACATTGTGGCTAGCCCTGCAGGTATTTAGAGTTTATCACTTAAGTCTCTTTTTGTATATTCAATGGTGAGTCTTAATCTGCCATTACCATTTCCCACATTTAGTAAAACACTGGTATCTATTTATGTCGTATTAATGAATGCAGTCATTCTATATCTGTCCTTTTCCTTCTGACTAATTTCACTCAGCATGATAGTCTCCATGTCCCTCCATTTGCAGTTAAATTTCATAATGTCATCTTTTCTGACAGCCGCATAGTATTCCATAGTGTAGATGAACCACAGTTTCTTTAGCCAGTCCTCTGTTCTCGGGCATTTAGGTTGTTTCCAGATTCTAGCTATAGTGAATAGCGCAGAGATGAATAAAGAAGTACAGATAGTGTTTCTGCTATGTGTTTTTCGGTCTCTTGGGTATATTCCCAGGAGTGCTATTGCTGGATCAAATGGGAGCTCAATATCTAGTTTTCGGAGGAATGCCCATATTGTTTTCCAAAAGGGCTGGACCAGTCGGCACTCCCACCAACAGTGGATCAGAGTCCCTTTTCCCCACATCCACGCAAGCACTGGTTGTTCTTGCTGTTTTGGATGTGTGCCAGTCTCTGTGGTGTGAGATGGTACCTCATTGTTGTTTTGATTTGCATCTCCCTGATGATTAAAGATGAAGAACACTTTTTCATATGCCTTTTTGGCCATTCGAATTTCTTCTTTTTGGAAGCTTCTGTTCATTTCTTCTCCCCATTTTTTGATGGGGTTGGCTGTTTTTTCTTGTGGAGTGCTACCACTGCCTGATATATCCTGGATATTAACCCCTTGTCAGATGGGTATTGGGTGAATATCCTTTCCCACTCTGTGGATTGTCTTTGTATCTTGGTCACCGTTTCTTTTGAGGTGCAGAAGCTTTTAGTTTTATATAATCCCATTTGTTTATCTTTGCTTCCATTTGCTTGGTCAGTGGTGTGTCATCTTTAAAGATACTTTTCGTTTCGATGTCGTAGAGCGTTTCTCCTATGTTTTCTTCGATGTACCTTATAGATTCATGTCTGATGTTGAGATCTAGAATCCATTTTGATCTGACTTTTGTGCATGGCGTTAGAAGGAGGTCTAAAGGAATAACAATTTGTAGGAAGATTTAGCATTCCTGAACTTAAATGAACATATCAACAAAGTCTCAAAATATTTAAAGCAAAAATAGTCAATGAAAAATGAAATAGAAGCCTGTTATAATTTTGGAGACTTTAAGTTCTGTTTTCAGTGCCTGATATTGACTTTACTGATCAAATCAATAAAATTAGACAAGAATATTTTCAAGACTTACATAATAACTTAAAAGCTTGATCAAATAGATATGGAAAAGTCAACAAGTAGAGAATATGAGTGTTTTACAAGCACATACGAAAGCACATACAAATATCAACTACATGCAACTCATGAGACTTGGTATTTTGGAAATACCAAGAATCTGCTTCATGGACCATGTGCTTTGATCTCAGTAGACTAAAAAAATTCATAATTCAAAGTAAATTTCCAATCCTTTTATTTTTAAAAGCTGAAAACAAATGAAAAAATCCAGTGGTCAAAATATAAATCCTAATGAAGACTACAAAATATTAATTAGAACAGAAGAACCAAAATTAGAAAGAGAAAAAAGCAGAATACTGCACACAAAACTGTAGCACTGAAGCTAAAGTGGTAGGTATTTCTTTTGAGTTAAGAATAATGAATGTAAACAGAGAGACTGGAGCGATAGCACAGCAGGGAGGGCATTTGCCTTGTAGGCAGCTGACCTGGGTTCGATCCCGGCTTCCCATCTGGTCCCCTGAGCACTGCCAGGAGTAATTCCTGAGTGCAGAGCCAGGAGAACCCTTGAGCACGGCTGGGTGTGACCCAAAATATCAATCAATCAGTCAGTCAGTCAATCAGTCAATCAATCAATCAATCAAATGCAAGCAAAAATAATACATACACCAGGCAAATAATTAAAGCCCGCTTAGAACAATTCTAAATGAAAATAAGACCACCTGCCTCCATCTTTTCCTTAGGGAGCCCGTGTGAAACAGCTAGAGAAGAATTTCTAGACCTGTATACTCTAAAAATAACAGTGAGCGGTGAGTAGTGGTGGCTAGAGTAGGTGGGTTTGCCTTGGTGTGGGGTTGGCCTGGTTGCTTCATAGATAACAGCTACTTCAGAGTTATGGAAGTAATGTCGTAAAGTCATGAAAGAAAATGTAGGCAATGAACGTGAAGATCAGCAGCAGCCGCGATGGAAAAGATGCAGGGGGTTGAATCACTCGTGAACTTCGGTAATTCGGCTCTCAGGGACCTTGAACTCTCCACTTCCTTCTTCTGGGTCGGTTGGACCTGTGCCATGGGTCCAACCTTCCAGGAGGAGGCGGTGACCTGACATCACCTTCAGGTGCGTCCCCGAAGAAGGATGTTGACCAGTTGGAAGGTGATCAGAAGAGGTGCCAGGTTAGGAGAGGGACTCGATCTGGAGCCAACATTTAATAAGGGCTTCATGTGTTGCAGGCATTTTGCTGAACTCTTCTGGTCCTTGAAGTAGAGGCTGTCAAATTGTTCCCACTTTCTAGGTGAGAAAACAGAAGGGACAAGACAGCAACAGTGTGAAGACCCGTAGGGAGAAGCATTCAGAGGGCAGGTCCTCCAGATCCTAAAGCCACATAGAGTCCGGAATCTGGTACCTTGAACCTCCATTTGCCCTGCACCCCTGTTTCACTACCCTCCTTCCCCTCAAAAAACTGTTGCGATGTTCTCAAGAAGGAAGCAGAACTGACTGGCTGGGAGAAGAGAAAACTCAGTGAGCACTCAGGGATGTCCTGAGGGGAGAGATTGATTTGTGGCTGCCCTGAGCCAGCCTCAGCCTGGGAGGATCAGAGCAGCAGCTTTCAGAGAGGAATCAGAGCCCTGTGGAACAAACCTTCCACAGGGCAGCGCTGCCCAGGTAGGAACTGGGGTGTGGGTTTCCCGCCCCTGTGTGAGTGGCAGAGGCAGTGTGGCTGCCAAGGGAAGTGTCCAAGCGTGGGACACGAGATGGTCCTGTGATCTCAGGGCACCCAGGCAGAGGAAGCCTCACCCTCCTCTTCGGGATTCCTGGTAGCAGCCGCTCGTCAGGGTGAGGGTTTGAAGGAAGAGGGTGAGAAACTGCCCAGAGCAGTCCAGGGGTTTGTCTTGGAGGGGTGCCCATCTGCAATGAGGCTTCCCAGGGGTCACGCATGGGCGCTAGGCCAGGGGAATGGACGCCAAGTCCTGTGGATTCCGAGGAGTGCCCAACGGGAGCTCCAGGGATGATCTGTGGGAATGTGGTGCTGGTCTGGGTGGGGGCAGGGGACTGGCTTGGAGAGGCTGAGCTGAGGCTGGGCTGAGCTTGGGGCTGAGCTTGGGGCTCAGGCTTGGCTGAAGCTAAGCTGAGGCTTTGGGCTGAGGTTTTGGGCTGAGGTTGATCTGAGACTGGGGGCAGAGGCTGGGCAGAGGCTGGGAGCTGAGCTTGGGGCTGAGGCTGGGCTGGGATTAGGCTGAGGCTGGAGCTGCAGTTGGGGCACTGTATCAGCCTGTCTGGGACCACATCAGGACCCGGAGCTAGCCATGAACAGCCTGCACGTGTGCAGACTCTGCCTTGCCCAGGAAGACTTGGGGTTAAGGGGCAGTGGACTGCGGGGCAGGACAGCCCGGGGGTGCAGAGCACAGACTTTGGGAGCAGTCCCGACTTTGCAGCCTTCTCTCCGAGGAGACCTAAAGGAGGAGGGATTTGGGCTTGCCCCGAGCCTACACTTCTGTGTCTGGGAGGAGCCCTCAGCTCACCCACGGCGTGGCTCCCTCCCAATCAGTAGCTCTTCTTTCTTTTTTTCTTTCTTTTCCCAAATTTTATTACACCACTTTTAGACATACAATTGCAAGATGCCCATGTAGAGTTTTGGTTCTACAGTGTTCCAACACCCATCCCTCTACCCGAACCCATCTCCCATCACCAATGTCCCCACCTCCCCCCCCCTCCCACACCTCAACTACTTGGCAGGTTCTGTATGTCTTTTCTCTCCTCTCTATCTCTCCCTCCCGTCTAACTTTCCTACACATCGTAGAATGCAGTACATTAAAGGACATAACTGTTTCCACTAGTTTGATGGACTGCCTCATGGTCAGCGTCCGGACAGTGAAGGTGGCGGCTAGTGTGGTGGGCGAGTCTCATCCGGCTGCTTCCGGGACCCCCCAGAGGTGATGGGCCCTCCCAAAACCCATCTGTCCTCCTGGGAGCCCCATGGTCAGCTGAGCCTGGGGAAAGTGAAGTTCCAGCTTCCCCAGCCGCATTTGAGACTGCATGCTATGGCTGGTCAGCAGCTCTTCTTTCTTCCTGTGCAGCCTCACCCCACATCTGGCAGTGCACTGGGTTCACTCCTGGCAGGGATCGGGGATCGTGCGTGATGTTGGCACCGAACCTAGGTCAGCTGTGTGTAAGGCACGCCCGGCCTGACCTTTCCTGTGTGTGGTTCTGGGTCCACGCTCAGCCTTGTTTGGCGGCTGCTTCCAGCCTCGTCCTTGCAGGGGTGGGAGTGTGGTTGTTCCGTGCAGGGCTGGGGATGGAAGTTGGGGCTCCTGAAAGCATGTGTTCACCGCTTTGAAATGTCTCGTCTGCCTGCAGACTCATCCAGAGTGCAGACCACACTCGCTTTCCCAGTAGGGGTAACACTTCCTAAGTACGTACAGACTGAATGAGGTGAAGGTCGAGTTTCTCAGAGGGTCCAGCCCATTATACACACTTGAATGTTCTGTTCATATCCTTGCATGTGCGTGAGTGCATGCATGCATATGTGGGCATGCACATGTGTGTGCGCATGCGTGTTTGTGTGCACGTGTGTATATGCACTCACTGGGGTATCTCAGCATGAACTCTGCAGAGTCCTGTTGGGAAGAGAGCAGGGCGGTGGGCAGGAGGGGAGAGGGAGACATTCTTGGAGGCAGGAGTTGGGCTAGGGGCTGTGGGGTCTTGGATATTTGTGCCCGGAGCTGCAGGAACGTTGTGATCGGCTTCCTGGGATTCACTGTGCCTGGCTGCGGGTCTCATAGGCGAATGAGTCCAGGCAGGAAGGCAACCAAAGAGCTGCCGCTTTCGGGACTTCTGCCCGAGGTGCCAGAAACCTTTGCAGCACTGGTTAATCCTGGGATATGTTGGAAGAACTTGGGCCCCTGCAAGCAAGCGCATGAGTATCTCCCATTTGGGGTAACAGAGGAGGGCTCTGGGGGTGTCCTTCATCTGACTGGCAGGGAGAAGGGGGGCCAGACTGCACGTTTCTGAGGGAACCGTGTCTTGGGAGAAACAGGGGACCCATCGCTTTGGGGACCTCGTGTTCACTGCCTGCTCCTGGACCTCTCTGGGAGCTGGGCTGACCCTGGCTCCATCTGCAGGATGGCAGGCTCAGGTGAGCTTCCGGGCAAGCGAGGGCCTGCACCTGCTCCTGTGCCTTTGGCTTTGTGGACTCAGTTTCCCCATCTGCAAGAGGAAGGGGCGTTATGGCGCACTGGACTCCCAGTGCGCGAGAGGCTTTGGGGGAGGCTTGGGGGCAAGCTCAGACTGTTACTCATGGGCCCTCCCAGCCTCTGGCACGCAGATTTCTTGTCCTCAGAGATGAGAGTCGGGGGGCAGCAAGGGCCAGGGAGGAGGGGTAAGAGGGTGCATGGGAAGCTCAGGATGCAGTGTCAGGCAGCTGAACTGAGGGTTTTATTGATGACTCTGGAAAACCTGTTTAAGAAACGTAAAGAGCAGGGGAGGCGGGCAGAGCCGTAGTCCAGCAGGTAGGGCGTTTGCCTTGCATACGGCCAACCTGGGTTTGATCTCCGGCATCCCATTTGGTCCCCAGAGCACCACCAGTAGGAATTCCTGAGTGCAGAACCAGGATTACTCATGAGCATGGCCGAGTGTGACCCAAAAAGCGACCCCCCAAAAAAGAGGCACTAAGGGGGTCAGAGACATAGTCAAGGGCGTGCGCGCTTGCCTGGCACATGGCCCGCCCTGGTATCATCCCCAGCCCTGAGTATGCCCCTCCCAGCACCACTCAGCCTCATTCCTGAGCAGAGTCAGGAAGGGCTGAGCACCACTGCACCTGACTCAGCCTTGCCCCGAAAGCATCCACACACAGTAACGCATACAAATGCATAGACAATATACCTATGATTACACACAATATACACACCTACACAACACACATGTGCAATAAACAGATACATACACATGTGTGTATGCATAATATATACACAATATACACCCGCACAGGCATGCATATGCACACCTACGCAGTACATGTACAATACATGCAGATATCACACAACAATAGAATTTCATAGATTATAATAGTATGGTCAAGCGCTGTATTTGCACAGGATTGTGTTTACTCCTTGTTAATGAGTCATGTATTTTACTCGTGTAGAAGACTGGATTTGGGGAAGATGGCATCTTGCTTCTTCTTCTTCTTCTTCTTCTTCTTCTTCTTCTTCTTCTTCTTCTTCTTCTTCCTTCTTCTTCTTCTTCTTCTTCTTCTTCTCCTCCTCCTTCTTCTTCTCCTTCTCCTCTCTCCTTCTCCTTCTCCTCCTTCTCTCTTCCTTCTCCTTCTCCTTCTCCTCCTCCTTCTTTCTCCTCCTTCTCCTCCTTCCTCCTTCTTCTTTTCCTCTTCTCCTTCCTCCTCCTCCTCCTTCTTCCTCTTCCTTTGTCTCTTCCTACTCTGCCTCCTACTTCTCCTCAGGTACTCCTTACTGGTCACGTCCAACCTTCTTCCTCCTTCCTTCCTTCCTTCCTCCTCCTCCTCCTTCCCATGCCTTCCTTCACATTTCTTCCTCTCCTCTACCTTCCTTCCTTCCTATCCTTCCTTCCTTCCTTCCTTCCTTCCTTCCTTCCTTCCTTCCTCCTCCTCCTTTTCCCTCCCTCCCTCCCTTCCTCCCTTCCTCTCCTCCCTCCCTCTTCCCTCCCTTCCTTCCTTCCTCCCTCCCTCTTCCCTCCCTCCCTCCCTTCCTCCCTTTTTTCTTCTTTTTCTACAAAAGGCTGCAGGGAGCATCTTTATCCATATTTAATTTCCACACCATAGGACCATGCCTGCGGGATAAAATTCGGCAGGAATGATGGGGGTCAGGGACCATTCCTGTGCATTTTGAAGGAGCCCCCAAGAGAGAGAGCTTGATTCTTCAGTGTGCTGAGTGGTTGGTCTGTCTGGGTTCCCTGCTGAGGAACAGGTGAGAATCAAGTCTGTTTCGCATCTTTGCGGGACTCTAGGGAGGAGCCCGGGGCATCATATCTGCCAAGCTAGATCCCTGGCTCTTATATGTGGTGGTTTTAATGTGCGTTTCTCTATACGAGTGAGGTCTCACCACCTCTCTTTCCTTTTGCTTATATAGACATTTAAATTTTTAATTTTTATTAAAAGCTGTGATTTACAAAGTTGCTCATGATATAGTTGTTTCAGGCATTCAGTGTTCCAACACTACAGGTGTGACCTTCCCTCCGCTAATGTCCCCATTTTCCCTTCCATCCACAACCTACCCCTAAGGCATGTAACAAATTTACTTTATGTTACTTGTTCCAATAAAACTTTAAGAAATGCAGCTAGAATGATCATAAACTAAATAAGAGCCAGTTTGTGATTGCTATATGATTTAATGTAAACAAAGAAAATAAAACCCTTTAATACAACATAGTTAATAGCTTCTCATTGACATAAGTATATTTTCAACTCTGGAATCTAAAGACACATTGAATTAAATTTTATTTTAGATTTTCATCTTATTATGGTAATAATCATGCCTTACCTGTCATTAATAAAGCTTTGAAAGGAATTCTGTGTTAATATGTTTTGGAATTTACATAAGCAGGTAAGCCCTACTTATGTAAAATTTTATTATATATGCTTTTTTTTTTTTGCTTTTTGGGTCACACCTGGCAATGCTCAGGGGTTACTCCTGGCTCTTTGCTTAGAAATTACTCCTGGTGGTGCTCGGGGATCATATGAGATGCCGGAGATCGAACCTGGGTCAGCTGCTTGCAAGGCAAATGCCCGCCCGCTGTGCTGTCACTCTGGTCCCCTTCTTATATATACTTAAAAAATATATATGTATATATATAGTTTTATCTTGGAGTAATCTTTACAGGCAAGTTGGGGGAGACACTCAGAGGGTCCCCTGAGTTCTCTCATCAGTCACTCCCGGTGTGGCTGCCTTATATAACCACTGCTACGGTTAAAGCTCAGAAAGCAGCTGATGGTTCAGTACTATGAACTAAACTCCACACTTGATCTGGCTTTGAACAAAGCCCCACCTTTGGGGAAAGGAAACGTGAGTGCAAGGGGGACATCGTGGGTGCTTGTGACCTCTGGAGAGTCCATCCAGCCTAGCCCTGCGTGGAGAAGTGAGAGCTGTTGCTTCCAGTTTCTTTGGCAGAAAAAGGCAGCTGCTGTGAAATTGAGCATTGGCCTTTATTACTGTCCCACCAGCAATTTTCATCACCAGAGTCTGTGCTAAGGCAAGCAGTATGAGTCTTAAAAACTTCCAGCGTGAGCAGGAACGTTAGGATAGTAGAGTATAGTGGTAATGAGTATAATAATAGTATAGTACAGTGAGAGTAGAGTATCAGTCCTCAGGGTTCAATCCCTAGCATCATATGTGGTCCCCGGGTGACCCCAAAGCACAGGGCCGGAATGAGCCTGAGCGCCAGTGGGGACGGCTCACCTCCACCACCCAAGCCCACCAACACTAAATAAGGGAAAACTCCAGGTGCTGAAGGTGGTTATGCATGAAGCCCTGCCAGTAACAGATTTGGATATCACAGTGCTAAGAGTTATTTAAAAAAAGTGCCCATCACAGAGGCAGGTGGGGCAGGAGGGAAACGGGGACATTGATGCCAGGACATGGCCAGCGTGAAGGGACAATGTTGGAGCATTGTGTGCCTGACGCCCAGTCTTGATCAATTTTGATCCACAGTGACTAAATACAATAAAAAAAAGGAAAAAAGAAAGGAAAACTCCAGCTTAGCGGTCTAGTCAGAGGCCGGGCAGCCCCCGGCTGCTGGTGTCAGGTGAACCTGGGGCACAGCAGACCCCATTTGGGATTCCTTTCCTTTCTCTCTTGAAAACATTTTTATTGCTTCCAAAAACTAACTTATTAAAATTTTGAATTGATTGTGGTTCTGTGGTTTACAATACTATCAATAATGGTTTCACATGTACATAACTCTAACACCACACCCCTCTTTCTTTTTAAATATTTTATTTACTTTTAATTTTTTAAAAATTGAAGCACCGTGATTATCAGTTATTCCTAGTTGGCTCTAGACAGACAACAGTCCAGCAGCAATCCCGCCATCAACTTCCCTCCGCCAGGGTCCCAGGCTCCCTCTCCGTCTGCCCCCACCCCCAGCCTGCCATCTGCGCAGGCACCCTTTAAGGTCGGCTGTTAAAGTTTGGGTCTCACGATTCCTTTTGGTGCTGTTGACTCTGTGGTTTGGGTATTTGGCTCTCTCGGTCCTTAACACCACCTCTGTATCTGAACCCCTTTGACCTCTGCCCCCACTGCTTCTCCTCCCCTTGACCTCTGCCCCCCACTGCTTCTCCTCCCCTTGACCTCTGCCCCCCACTGCTTCTCCTCCCCTTGACCTCTGCCCCCCACTGCTTCTCCCCCCCTTGACCTCTGCCCCCCACTGCTTCTCCTCCCTTGACCTCTACCCCCACTGCTCTCCTCCCCTTGACCTCTGCCCCCACTGCTTCTCCTCCCCTTGACCTCTGCCCCCACTGCTTCTTTCCTCTCTCCTCCCCATCCACTTGATCTCATTCCTTCTCTTCCCTTTACTCTGGAGCCGAGAGTGCTCTAGACAATGCACCCTTTAAGCCATTATAGTTCCTCATCCAGTTACTCTAAAATACCACACGTGAATGAGATCATCCTGTGTGCATCCTTCTTCCGGCCTTCTTTATTCCCGCCTGTTCTCCAACTGCATCCACGCTGCACCGAACCTCACCCAAGGCCCAGTGGTCCTCTCTCACCAGGCTGCTCCCATGAGCTGTGCAGGCAGAGAAGTGGGGCAGAGGGTGGAGCTGGGACGGAGCCACCTACCTCTCCTGGCAAATGGGCAGCCATATGTATTTGCGTGCAGCGGCTGCAGGCCGAGCACTGCCACCCCCTGGCAGTCACGGTCAACTTTCCCATCCTTCCCCAGACCTTGACACCAGTGTCGGTGCGCCAGTTCCTGAGTGACTGTCAGGCTGGTTTGTCCCCCTCAGCTCTGCTCCCCTCTCACGCGTGGGGCCCGGGACCTTCTCCCTTTATGGCGAGCTTCTTTAGGACTTCAGAGCAGAGGAAACCAGGCCCTCATGGAGCTTCTGTTCTCTTGGCACCGGCTGGGTTCTGGCGTTTGTGCTGGGCTCCCAGTCGCCTGCGGTCTTGCTGCCTCTGGACCACTCTCTGTCCCTGAATGTTTCCTCCTACTCCCATGAACCTAGGGGTGGGGGTGAAGCTGTGGGCCGGGGGTACCCCCCGGCTGGCTGGGCTGCTCCCGGGGCTCCTGAGCCAGCGCTGATTTACCGCGCCTCACTGCGCCACATGTCTTTAAAATTACAGTGCCCATTTCCTGCTGAAATAATTTCCACAAAGAGTGGCTCCTATTACGGCGAGAGGCGTGCAGACGTCATGATTTATTATTATTTATGGTCCCAAGGCCTTGTTTATGCAAGACGGGTTAGGTGCGTGCGATAGAAATGCCATTATGCAAATGACATTGAATGTCCTTACTGCGCCTAAATAATTTTTGTGTTGGACGATTAAACCTCATCTGTTATTGATATGGGCTGCAGTCGGGCTATTACAGAGTCCCAACAGTACTTACTCCCAGTAATGGGGGAAAGCGGAGAGTGAGAGACCCGCACAATTGCCTGCAGTGGGCGCGAGGGTCCGGAAGGAAGGAAGCACCTCCAGGGTGCCCGAGGAGCCAGCCCGCAGCGCCCCCTCTGCAAATGAAGCGTCGGGCTGGAGTGGGGCGCTGGAAGGGTCTGTGGCCTTCCTGAGGCCTGATTTGATTTTGCCTGGGACTGGGCCACCCCCACCCTGAGAGCGAGGGTGACTCATACGCAGCGTGTGTGTGTGGGGGGGGGGGGGTGGGAGGTACCGCCCACGGGGGCCGCCAATGTGAAGTGACGCCACCCCGCCCTGCTGCCAGCCTGTGTGGTGCGCGGCACACTCGCCGCTCCCCCCTTCGTTTTTTGACACAGCTGTGAAGTCCCATTTTGATCAGTGTTGATAGCTTATGAATTCCAAAATTGACAAAATTTACAGAAAAATGAGGATAATCCATCTTCCTTAGCGGCCTGTCAGGAGCTGGCCATACTTCATAATCTCCAATTACAGATGCTATTTTCCGACATTTACATGCAGATATTAGAACCAAATGAAAATGAGAAACAAAGAGAGAATGGAAATGCAGCTATTTATATGTATAAAAGACAAACAGGTAAATTCGAGACATTTAGATTGCATTTGGGGTCCCTTCAGGAGGCCGCCTCGCAAAGAGACAGCCCTTGTGGCACGTGGGGCGTCAGAATAAAATGGCAAAGCGCTGGGCCTCACCAGGCCTGGCACGGGCTGGGGCATGGCTTCAAAATGGGCCAAGTCTGCTGGAACAGTTGGGGGACGCTGCGTTTGGGGGGGCATGCAAGGCATCCCCAATATTTTGCGGGGATCTTGGGATCACCCATAGGCCATACTGAGCCATCTCGTCCACACACCTTTCACACAAAAATTCATTTGTGTGTGTCTAGGGAGAGGAGGGGCAGGGCGTACTACTGGACTCTGCTTTCTCCACAAGACAAATTTCCCAAAGTTGACACCTTCCGGCAGCCCCGTGCAGAAGCTGCCCAAAGTGGGAGGTGACCCCTGACCAGAAAAGCTCCGCCAGGCACATAGGCTACTGCTGCTACAGCCGATGTTAAAAAGAGGATTGAAATAATAAACTTAATGTGGAGGGAAGGAGCCCTGCTTACACAGCTCCTATCTGCTCCCTCCTCCAGGCTGGCCAAGGAGGCGGCTTTGTAATGAAAATGTTCTTCCCATAAAATTGAAGGGAGAACAGCCCCGCTGCCCTCACGAGCGCGTGTGGCAATGGCTCCTGGAAAGCCGCGGATATTAATTAGCACCGCCTTGGCTGGAACTCTCCAACCATGTCGGATGCTGCGATTTCTTCTCTGTGAGCTTGACATTGGGGCCCCAAGTCTGCCTGGGCTTTTCCGGCTTTCTGTGGATACGGAACCTCTTTGGAGGGTGGGGCTGGCTGGTGGGATTAAACGTCTTCCTTGCTTGGAAATTAAAATGAGTGATTTCAGGGTGTTCCCGGGTGGCTGTGGAGACAGGAGGCTGTGTGTGCGGGGCCTCTCTCTCCACCTTGGGCTCGGAAGCTTCTGTCTGTGCGGAGTCTGTTTGCAGCCAGCAGCTGGATGTTACTTGCGGGAGAGAGGTGAAGGAAATGAAGTCCATGAGCTAAATGTATGTGCACTGACGAGAGAGAAATTAATTGTTAAAAAGTCAAACTCTAGCCTGGTCTTCACAAGTATTTGTTTCCAAGCCCAGACTCCGGGCTCGGCTGGTTTGTTTGGGTAGCTGGTGGCTATTGGCACAGGAAATGATGGCTGAGCTTTTCTTTCCCTGGGTATGAGATTCAGGGTTCCCAGCATGTAGTAGCTACAACAGGCAGACAGGCTGTTTCCGATACACTTAGCAGCGGCTCTACATCAAGGAAGGAAGCCCGATGAGGTCTGTGAGCACAGACAGTGTTGGCATCCTGTTTGCTTCTTCTCTCGCTGACGTGAGCTGAAATGTGGCCTGGCAGCTCCTTCTTAAAGCTCCTGAGCTTTCTCAATGGCCAAACCACAGTCACCATTAGTCAAGAACAGAGCAGGCCCGAACCCAGCAGTGATGGTTCCTTAACAGGACTCGTGTTTCTGTTGATTTCTGTCTATGCCCGTGAATGCTGAGACTAATCGCGCGATGTTGTCATGAGTCTCTAAGTAGGGGGAACATCAAGGATAAATTTAGCATCCTGGGCGAAGCCCTAACAGAAACTTTTCCGCCAGGAGCTGGTGGGAGTGGTGCCCGTGGGGTGGTGCGGTCAGGACGGAGATCACGAGTTAGCTGGAGGTGCCTGGATCCCAGTGCCTTGACGTGTAGCAGTTGAGAATCGTGATGAAGGACAAACTTTGTCGCAGGCAGTCACAGGAATTGACTCTTCACCCTACAGATTCTGATGGGTGCTAGGATGGGGGTAATAGTGTGGTGAAGAGCGATGGTGAGGGATGTTTGAGGACTTGGGCTTCAACACTGGGCTGGCTCATACACCTTATTCAGCACTGGGCTGGCCCATACACCTTATTCAGCACTGGGGTGGCTCATACACCTTATTCAGCACTGGGGTGGCCATACACCTTATTCAGCACGGGTGGCTCATACACCTTATTCAGCACTGGGTAGCCCATACACCTTATTCAGCACCGGGCTGGCCCATACACCATACTCAACACTGGGTGGCCCATACACCTTATTCAACACTGGGTGGCCCATACACCGTAGTTTTGGTCCTTGTGCCTCATTTTTATCATCGGTAAGGGTGTTAGTACTTTTCCTACTGGGTCCACTAGGATTAAACTGATACCATTTAACACAGAGAGCTGTAGTTGGGTGTAGCAAGCATCCAGAGAAGGTCAGTTACTCTGTCACTCTGTGTCTTGAGGGTAAGTTGAGAGCTGATGATCTTCTGATTTACCAGCCAAGATGAGAAGCCACCCGTGGGCCACCAGCCTGCTCTGTTGAACCACAGTGCATGGTGACAAAGGATTTGCCTCCTTCACCCACTCCAAGTCTGACTGAGTGACCTTTGCCTGTTAGGAAGTCCTCTCTGGGATCAGAGATAGCACCGTGGATAGGGTACTTGCCTTGCATACTACCAATCCTGGTTCAATCTTGGTATCCCATGTGTTCCCTGAGCCCTGCCAGGAGAGATCCCTGTGCATAGAGCCAGGAGGAAGCCCAGACCATCACAAGGTGTGGGCCACACCACCTCAAAAGAAAGTTCTCTGGCCAAAGCAATAGTACAGTGGGGAGGGCGTTTGCCTTGCTTGTAGCAGACCGGGTTTGATCCCGGCTTCCCATATGGCCACCTGAGCACCGCCAGGAGTAATTCCTGAGTGCAGACTCAGGAACAACCCCTGAGTATTGTTGGCTGTGGTTCAAAAATTTAAAAAAAAATAGAGAATTTTCTCTTTGATGGGGACTAGAAAAGCAAAGAGGTCACTTTTAACTTGGTGTGTGTGTGGGTGTGTGTGTGAGAGAGATAATGTGTGTGGAAGAATGTATGTGAGAGTGTCTGAAGGTGTGAGTGTGTATGGAGTGTGTGAGTGTCAGTGTCTAAGTGTATGTGTGAGTGCTTAAGAGTATATGAGTGTGTGGGTATGTGGGTGAATGAGTGTGGAGTGTATGTGTGAGTATATGAGTGTGTGTGAGTGTATGAGTGTGTGTGAGTATATGAGTGTGTGTGTGAGTGTATGACTGTGTGTGTGAGTGTGTGATGTGTGTGAGAGAGTATGAGTGATTATGATTTCTACCGCTGAAACTTCTACAGCTCGGGAGGCCTCTGGATCTTCTCTTTGTTCTCCGGAAGTGGGTTGTGGAGTTCCCAGCCTTGCCTTGTATTGGAATGACCCGCCGGGATGTCGGTGCAGACTCAGCTCTTCCCTGCTTGTGTTGTATGCCTCTCCCTTTCCTGGATTCCCTGATCCTGCTCTCTCCCCTGTAGTGCTCCAGAGAGATTCTGGTCAGGCCTCTGGGTGCAGCCCCCAGCAACAGCTGCCTGTGGGAACCCTCCCGCCTCCAAAGGAGTCCACAGGGTCCCAAACACTGGAGCACAGTAGCATGTGACAGGTCTCCTAAACAACCTTTCTATACTTGGGACACACCAAGATAATTCATTTCCAAGCAGGGAGATGTAAGGGAGTTTGAGCTGAAGTCAGGGGACGGGTTTAGACTGGAGACGAGAAAGGAGCAAGTGTGAGCAAAGCCATGAGGGGAGGCAGCTGGCCCTGCAGAGGGGAGTGCATGTATGCGTCTGAGTATGTGTGTGCGAGTGTGTGGGTGTGCATGCCTGTGTGTGCGTGTGTGAGTGTGGGTGTCTGCATGCCTGTGCATGTGTGCGTGTGTGTGAGTGTGTGTGTGTGTGTGTGTGTGTGTGTTTGCATAAAGTTAAGGACAGTGTTTGGACTTAGGGTGGCTCTGGGTTGAGCCTGTCATGTTCATTCCCTGGAGCAGTGCAGAGCTACAGCGGTAACCAAACACCGAGCATCCTGTTGGAGATCATAGACACTTAGAAAGTCCTATCCGTGGTCACTTTCCATTTCTGATGAATCCTTGTGTTGGGTGTGAGAATAGCATGAATGAGCCTGGTCAGGAGACTCAGAGAAGCAGAAACGAATAGAGGAGGGTGTCTGAGGTGAGGAGGGAGGACCTGCTTTCCCACGTGGTGGGGGAGGATGGTGACTGGAGCCAGAACCTCAGCTGCATGGCCAAGACCCACGTGGAGGGGCCCACAGGGACAGACTGCGTTCTCATCACCTGAGCTGGAGTCACTCCCTCAGCAAGGAGGAAGAGCCTCGTTCTAAGGCCCAGCGACTGTGACCCTGATCAGCACTGAGCCCGCCACCTAGAGCAGTAGGAGTCTCTGCGTGCCCCTGGGTACTGGGGACGAGGGGCCTCCCTGATTAGTCACTGCTAGAAGCTTCTTCCTGGCAGACAGCATCATCTATGACTCAGCCCCTGCTTGGGAACTACTGAGTGAGTGTCGGGGGCCCGCTGGAGGGCCAGCTGTGTCTTGGGAGCCAGCAACCTGCCACGCTTTGCAGGTCTCTTCTTAGAAACTCCCTCACCAGCCACTTCTGCTCTGGGCTCCGGCAAGTCCTGCAATGCCAAGTGAAGAATGAGTGAGCTCATTCTCATCGGGGGTCCTTTCTGATGTGTGAAATCCCCCTTGAGATCACTTCTCTTAGTGGCCCTGGGAAACTCCTCTGTTGGCAGAACCAGACCCTGGACCTGCCCAGGGCATTTAGTTTCCCAGTATTCATGGTCCGTCTGTTTGGATCCCAGCTCTGGACCAGTGGCTGTTGTCACAAAGAGGAGAGAGACATAGCTTCAGTTCTTATGAAGTTGTAGCTGGGAAGTGAATGAGCCACACATAAGTGAATAATACGAAAAGTACTAAGAACACATCAGTATTCTAGGAACTTAGATGAGGGGAAATCCGGGAAGACTTTCTGGAAGAGGGAGACCATTTATACTCCTCGACAATTCACACACACACACACACACACACACACACACACACACACACACCTTGACTCTCTGGCCCTCCTGTTAATAGGAATAGTAGCACTTTGTAGGCTATCGAGTACCTTTTGCAGGAATTACTTGTGGTCACTGCCTTCAGGAAACTTTTTTCATCCTAGTTTGATTAATTTTTCTTGTTTTGATTTAGTATAGATGGACCAAATCATCCACTTTAAAAAAAAAGTCTTTATAGGTCTGAGTATGTGGCTCAGTGGCAGAGCGTTTGTCTTGCATGGAGGAGGCCCTGACCTCCATCTGTGGCGACCACCAAAACAAATAAACATCAGGAAAAAAAGAGAAAAACTCTTGATTTTGAGATAAGTGCAGATTCATACACAATTCAGAGAATATAGAGGGGTCCCCAAGCCTTTGCCCAGGCTCCTGCTGGGATACCGCCTTTGCGGATGACCCAGGCCTCCGGAGAAGGCCCAGAATCACGAGAACCCCCTTTGCTGCTCTTCAGCACGGTCAGTGTCAGAGTGTCTGGGCAGGAGGGGGCCGACCCCAGTGATGCAAACTTTGTGTCTTGAGCCGGGACAGGAGCCACCGGACCAATGGCTGCACCGACCTGTAGGGCTCACAGCCGACCCCTGTTTGATCCCTCGCATGCGTGGCGTCCCCCAGCACTTCCAGGAACGATCCCTGGGTGCAGAGCCAGGAGTTAGCCCTAAGCACCACCAGGTGTGGCCGCCAAACTACTACTCCTAAATAAACGAGGCAGGACTGGCTTAGCATGTGTAAGGCCCTGGGTTCGATCCCTAAGCGTTGCAGGTTGTCTCCAGCACTACTGGGAGTGGTCCAGGTGGTCGCCCCGAGCACTGCTGAGACTGGCCCCCCAAATAAAAAATGAATCAGCCTCTCCCTTATAGATGAGCGTGATGGTCAGGAAAGTTTGTGGAGTGGGGCCTGTCACCGCACTGCAGCTTCAGGCACTTCCAGTGCCGCAGAGACCCCCGTGGGGCTTTGCCGTCCAGCCCGAGCCCCCAGCTCCCAGCACGCTGCTCTTATTCCCGTGTCTGAGTCTGTGGCATTGCTTGTTCTTGCTGTTCCTGTCACAGCCCCTGCTTCTGTGTCTTAACCCCTGTGCCTTAACCCAGCGTTGTAGCCCTCAGAACTTGGTTCCTTTACGCTGTTGGGTGGGATTCTGTGACGCACAGATCAGACCTGCTGGTCATACTGTGTAAGAAGCTCGCCCTTGGCATAGCCCGCCCTGGCATAGCTCGCCCCTGGCACAGTACACCCCTGACATAGCACCTCCTTTCACACATTTTCCAGTGCCTTTGTTAAGACAAGACGTTAAAACAAGTACAAATGTCATCTCATCATCCTCTCCAAAAATTTTGCAAGCTCTGGGCAGGAGAGGCGCAGGGTTAAGGTGCGGCCTGGTTTGAATCCCCAGCACCATAGAGGACCCTTGAGAACCTTTAGGAGTGATCTCTGAGCACAGCTTTAGGGGTAATTCCAGAGCTCCACTGCGTGTGGCCTCCTCCCTGCACCCCCAAAATTAGCAAGCCCTTTGTGATTAGGTCCACACCCAGTGTTGGCCTGGGATGCAGTTAGCCTGGGTCCTGCCCTGCTAGGGGACCGTGTAGTGTGAGGGATAGAACAAGGTCAGTGCCCTAACCCCTGTACTGTCTCCCTGACCTCTACACCACACACACACACACACACACACACACACACACACACACACACACACACACACTCTTGGACATACATCTCTTTTCTTGTTTGGGATCCAGCAGTTGGACAGGGAGTGAATTCCTTACGGTGGGGCCAATTTGCCTGCAAAAGGCATGAGGGGGCCCCCAAATCCTCACTCAGATGGGGAGAAGCAGGCGCCAGCGGCAGGAGGCCCCCTGCAGGACACTGTCCCTTACCCTGGCTGTCCTGCTTCTAGACCTCTCTGCCTCCTCAGTCCCAGTGCACTGGGCCAGGCCCGGAGGACATGCCCATCTCTGGGAGGTGTGTCGGCAGGCCCGAGTGGCTGGCTGGGCTCTGGCTCCAGGTGCTCCTAAGCCTAACAATGAGCCTGCTAGAGCTCTGCCAGGGATGGGCAGCCTCGTGGCCCAGCGGTGGTCAGGTGCTATGGAGGACCTGCCCCCCTCGGTCCAGCGCACAGCCTGCTGCCCCTCGCCCCTTCTCACGTGTCTGTTTCTTCTCTCCTGCATGCCATGGCAGAGGTGCCCCGTGCTGATGAGACAATACTTGGTGCAGCCCCAGGCAGTCCTTTTCCAGGTAATTTCCTAGGGACCCCAATGAGGCCCACTACGCACTCTCCAGGGCGCACATTACCTGCTGTCCAGGGAGCTATCCCGGCCTTGCGGTGGCCCCTGCTGGCAGGCAGCCAGGGCTGAGTGACATGTGGATGAGTGAGGAACCGAGGCTCAGAGCTGGAGCGTGGAGTCTGCAGTCGGGGTGCACGACCCGGCTGGCCCTGACTTGGGGCCTTCCAGGAGCGTGTGGTGGTCAGGGGAGAGGGCGTGTCCCCTTGGGGACTGTATGGGAGTGGACTGTCTGAGGAGCTGACCTCGGTTAGATTGGTGAGGCGAGGGCAGCTGATGGGAAGGAGCAGATCCCCAAGCCGGAGTCAGAGCTCAGAGTGGGCAGGCGAGACCGTGACTGACAGTGCCGGGTGGTGGGGGAGAGCAGGCACCGTGTTCCCATGAGACTCTGCATAGGGTGGTCTCTGCGCCCCTCTTCAGCTCTTTACCTCCTAAGTCACTGTGAGAGATGTGCTAGATTTCCGCAGTGGCCAGGGAGAGGCTCCAGCAACCCCCTCTCTTCCCTTCATCTTCTTATTCTCTCCTTCACCTATTCTTCCTTTCTTCTTTCTATTTTCCGGTCTCCACTTTCACAAAGAATTAGAGGTGGCCTGTGAAAGAAAAAGTTATACATATCCAAGTTAGTTGTAACTTGGACTTGTAACTTCAGACTGAAAAAGCAGTTCAGAAATTATGGAGAGAAAAGGGGAAGATCCTGGCTCTGGGGCCACAGGGCTGAGGCTGTCCTGAGGTTCACGGTACTTCCTGATGGCCAAGGCATAAAGGGACCAGGAAGTGGTTTCCAATATCCCATTCTTGAGCTAGAGGCGGAGGAACAGTGCCTCTGGAGAAGTCCTGTTCCTGCCACTGAATTGATAAGGAGTTGTGATATGCTGATGGGTATCGTTTCCTGAGCTTAAAATCAAGTTATTTGTATGTTCTTTGCATGGTTGTGAACAAATGTTACATGTCTTCTATTCCGTCACAGAGCAGGGTTGTTCTCTGGGTTCAGAAGGGCCTGGCTTTGTGGTTACCTCACTCGACGGGAGGTTGAGGTGGAATGTGGATAGGGGGACACCTTCAAGCATTCCCAGTAAATTAATGAATGTTGTGGTTAATGTTGCACCGTTGGAGCTTCATTCGCTCAGCAGGCACCCGGGAGGCTACGGGGTGTTGCGTGTTCCAAGGCAACCTGGAAGGAGATGAATGGTAACCGCTGTCCATAGTGAGAATTATCTTAAGGGGACTCTGCAAATGCCAAGCATGGAAATGCAGACAATAGATCCATGGTTTCTTGGTAGGAATGTGGGGTTCAGGAATGGCTTTCCCAAGGAAGCAATAACTGGTGGCTGGTGTAGAAGTTCCCTAAGGGATGCAGTGAGAAGCTCCTTCAGGGATGGGAGATGTGGAACGACTGAGAGGAACTGGTGTGGCTGGTTTTAGGGAATTGGGGGCCAGAGGGTGATTGAGGAAACCAGTCACAGATGGTGATGCGGAATTAGGGGTGATCACACACCAGACCGTATGGCCGCACCCGTCCTGCAGGGGTAGAGTGCGCGGGCAGGCGGTGTGCTGTGGCCAGCCCTGCGAGGCTCTGAAAGGGGACGGTTCAGATGTTGAGGGCATCGGGCACTGGTCTGTGAGTCCCAGCGCTTTACCTTCCCTTCTGCCTGCCAGTGTGGGCCAGGGACCCTCTCACCGAGTGTGTGAATGACATAACTTGATTTTTGTGCTTGAAAAAATGATCCAGACCCCACCCGTGAAGGAGACCCAACACGGAGGGGATATGGTGCGTAGCTGCTATCCACGGTGAGAAGTACAGTAACTGGACAGACAAACGGAGGCTGAGCTTACAGACAAAATCAAAACGGAATGACTGGGGGGTGTGGCTTCGTGGTAGATCTCTACCCTCTCCCATGTGAGACCCTGAGTTTGAGTCCTGGCACTGCAAAAACAAACACAAACAAACAAATAAATAAGCACATAAATAATCCAACAGCAAAAGAGCTGTCCATGCAGACATAGGAGCAGGCAGGGGCCAGACCCCCTTCCCCAGCGTCCTTTGGAAGCTTTCGGAAGTCCAGCTTGACTCTGCTTTTCTTTTTTAGCCGGATTGGGGGATGGGTTGCTGGGCCACACTCAGGTGCTCAGAAGCTACGCCTGGCTCTGTGCTCGCCACGCCCCCTGTGGTGCTTGGGGGATCATTTGTGGTTCTGAGACACAAACTGGGGCTGGCCGCATAGAAGGCAGCACTGTGACCTCTGGGGCGGTAAAGGCTGTTCCTGCTGACCCTGTTGCCAAGTCTGGAATACGGAAAGGGGCTGTCCTGGCAGTGAGGGGGTCAGGGAGTAGCCAGCAGTGCCGGGTCTTGCCTGAGACGCTGCCTGGTCCCCCGCAGAGGTGCTCATGGGGGTTTATCCAAGCCTGTGTCTGCAGGCACCAGCTGGCTCCCTTCCCACCTTCACCTCCTTAACTCGGTTTGTGCCCTGCTCCTGGATCATTCCTGACCTCTTACCTGGGAACCCTCCTGCTGCTTTCCTTGGCCTCAAGGGTGAGTCAGCCTGCCCTGGGCTGCGTCCCTGTCTGGCTCCGTGCCTGTCAGATGGGACCCTGTGTCCATTTCCTGGGCTCAGACAAGCCAGCCCCCTCACCCTGCACAAGGAGGGGCTGACCATAAGCACTGACCATACGAAGCCTGGGTCAGGACCAGTCTCGTTCTCTCCTGAATCTCAGGGCTGGAGATGCCCCATGGGCAGAGATCCTCCCACCTGCTGTCTTTGCCCACAGTTCTCCACTGAGGTGCTTGTTGCCTCACGCCCCTGCTGAGCAAAGAAGGCCGGGCTGTGTCTAGTCACCATAAGACCAAGCTTTAGCTCATATATTACTCTATGCCCCACCTAGAAATCTATCTGAGTGAATAGGACATGCCTCATTGTACCCAAAGTGACTGTACCCACCCTGGGCCAGTCCAGAGCCCTTTGGAGGCTATGGTCAACTTTGGGAGGTGCTGGCTTATATAGTGACCTCTGATCTCACAGCTTTTTTGTTTTGCTTTTTTGGGTCACACCTGGCAATGCCCAGGGGACCATATGGGATGCCGGAGATCGAACCAGGGTCTGCTGCGAGCAAGGCAAACGCCCTACCCACTGGACTATGTCTTCCGCCCCTGATCTCACAACTTTGCTAGTGTGACCTACAGTAGGAAGTATGGGTCTTCCTCTCCACTGGGCGCACCCAGGTCCACTGGACACGTGGAACCAACATTAACCGATGCTAGCAAAAGTCTCTCCCTGCTGAGGGGCCAGGCGCACTGTGGCACAAGCATCATGGTGTTTGTGTGTACTTTGGAGGTGGGGGGTTGAGTTCAATAGTGGTTGCGGCATTGAGAGGCTGTGTGCCCTGAAGCAAAGCGCCTTTCCTTCTATAATAGATGTCTCATTGCTTTTCTTTCTTTCTTTCTTTCTTTCTTTCTTTCTTTCTTTCTTTCTTTCTTTCTTTCTTTCTTTCTTTCTTTCTTTCTTTCTTTCTTTCTTCTTTCTTTCTTTCTTTCTTTTCTTTCTTTCTTTCTTTCTTTCTTTCTTTCTTTCTTTCTTTCCTTCCTTCCTTCCTTCCTTCCTTCCTTCCTTCCTTCCTTCCTTCCTTCCTTCCTTCCTTCCTTCCTTCCTTCCTTCCCTTCCTTCCTTCCTTCCTTCCTTCCTTTCCTTCCTTCCTTCCTTCCTTCCTTCCTTCCTTCCTTCCTTCCTTCCTGTCTCTCTGTCTGTCTGTCTGTCTGTCTGTCTGTCTGTCTGTCTGTCTCCTGTCTGTCTGTCTGTCTGTCTGTCTTTCTTTCTTTCTTTTCTTTCTTTCTTTCTTTCTTTTTCTTTCTTTCTTTCTTTCTTTCTTTCTTTCTTTCTTTCTTTCTTTCTTTCTTTCTTTCTTTCTTTCCTTCCTTCCTTCCTTTCCTTCCCTCCCTCCTTCCTTCCTTCCTTCCCTCCCTCCTTCCTTCCTTCCCTCCCTCCCTCCTTCCCCTCCTTCCTTCCTTTCTTCCCTCCCTCCTCTTCCTTCCTTCCTTCCTTCCTTCCCTCCTTCCTTCCTTCCTTCCCTCCCTCCTTCCCTCCTTCTCTTCCTTCCTTCCCTCCCTCCCTCCTTCCTTCCTTCTTCCCTCCCTTCTTTCCTTTCTTCCTTCCTTCCCTTCCCTCCCTCCCTCCCTCCTTCCTTCCTTCCTTCCCTCCCTCCTTCCTTCCTTCCGTCCTTCCCTCCCTCCCTCCCTCCTTCCCTTCCTTCCTTCCTTCCGTCCCCCTCCCTCCCTCCCTCCCTCCCTCCTTCCTTCCTTCCTTCCTTCCTTCCGTCCCTCCCTCCCTCCTTCCTTCCTTCCTTCCCTCCTTCCTTCCTTCCCTCCTTCCTTCCTTTCCTTCCTCCTTCCTTCCTTCCCTCCTTCCTTCCCTCCTTCCCTCCTTCCTTCCTTCCCTCCTTCCTTCCTTCCTTCCTTCCCTCCTTCCCTCCTTTCCTTCCTTCCTTCCTTCCTTCCTTCCTTCTTCCTTCCTTCCTTCCTTCCCCTCCTTCCTTCCTTCCCTCCTTCCTTCCTTCCCTCCTTCCTTCTTCCTCCTCCTCCTTCTCTCTCTCTCTTTCTTTCTCTCTCTCTCTCTCTCTCTTTCTTTCTTTCTTTCTTTCTTTCTTTCTTTCTTTCTTTCTTTTCTTTCTTTCTTTCTTTCTTTCTTTCTTTCTTTCTTTCTTTCTTTCTTTCTTTCTTTCTTTCTTTCTTTCTTTCTTTCTTTCTTTTTTAACTTTTTAGTCATACCTGGCGATGCTCAGGGATTACTGATGTCTCTGCAGTCAGAAATTACTCCTGGTAGTGCTTGGGGATCATATGGGATGCCGGGGATTGAACCTGGGTCAGCTGCTTGCAAGACAGATGCCATCCTGCTATACTATTGCTCCTGTCCCTGCATCCCCATTTCTTCATGTGTAAAATGGGGATGACACAGAATCTCCTCATGGCAGTTGTCGTGGGGAAAACATGGGATAATGTAAATTAAACTTCGACTTGAAGTAAGGGATGGAGAGGTAGATGTTTGATAGGGCCTTGAAGACTATGGCTCTTATCACCTTGGAACCTTTGGAGGGACCAGCAGTGCAAAGCATGACTCCTATTTCTTGAAGGTGGTAGTCAGGAGGACTTCCTGGAGTTGGTGACATTGGGCAGTGTGGGTGGAACCCACTGCTCTTCTCACGTGCCTGAGAATTCGGCGTGAGCATCCCATGCCCCTTGTTTCCTTCCCAGGATGGGCAGGTGTGTCTCTAAGGATTGGGGCAGCACCAGGCGCCAGCTGCTGCTTCACGCCGCCTTTACCTTTCACATTTCGGTCTCTAATGTGCCTGGAATTGATTTTCGTGTCTCGTGTAAAGATCCAATTTCTTTCCTCCGTGCTTCCTGCATGGAGCCTATCCCTCCCCCGCTGATCTGTGCCCCCGCCCTTTTCGCTTATATCTCGGCGCCTCAGAGGCCAGAGTCTGTACTTGCTTCTGTTTCCTGGCTCTGTTTCTCTGGACCGGTGCCAGGCTGCCCACTGTCTTCGTGACACCTGCTCTGTCGCTATACCTGATGCTGTGAGCATGTTCCTGCCTCCGGCCTTCCTTTTGGAGCACCTTTGGCTGGAGATGATCAAAGGACCCGAGCACTGGACCAGAGGTGTTCAGTGAGGATCCGTGTCGGTACCCCCAAAACCCTCTGGTTGTTGGCATTGCGACTGCCAGGATGGACTCGCTCATTGATCTGCTGAGATCCGGACCTGAGCAGGGTCCCCTCTGCCTGCTGCTGTCGCTGTCCATGGTCTCCTGTGGCTCCCCGGTGGCCCCTCGGTGGCCCCTCTGCACGGGTTCAGTCCTTGTCATCCTGCCCAAGGTGACGGCAACTCACGAAGACACCCTCACTGCTTTCTCCTGGTATGGTCAGGACATGACCCTTAACACAGGGGGTCCGCCTCACGGCAGTGCAGGGGTCTTGTGGGAAGTTTGCCCATACCAGGGCTTGACATGCAGACCCTGTTTCTTTGCCTTGGAAATTGCAAATATTTTCTTTATCTGGAAACAACTAAAGGCCTGGGGGATGAGGGGGCGTGAGCCCTCTCTCACTCAGATTGCACGTCTTGCCCCCTCATTGCAGAGGCCCGGAAAGGCCTCCTGGTGAGCTCTGAGCTCCTGACATGACTCCCATGGCCCATGGCGGATGGTTTACATGGATGACGTCCACTCTGATGTGGGCCTCCATGGTTTCTGGCGCACACATGTGGACACACTTGCAGAATGTAACCGTGCTGGCCACACCATGCTGATGGGTGGGAGCTGGTGGTGAGCCATCCTGGGGGGTTTAGGGTGGGAGCTGGTGGTGAGCCGTCCTGGGGGTTCAGGGTGGGAGCTGGTGGTGAGCCGTCCTGGGGGTTCAGGGTGGGAGCTGGTGGTGAGCCGTCCTGGGGGTTTAGGGTGGGAGCTGGTGGTGAGCCGTCCTGGGGGTTCAGGGTGGGAGCTGGTGGTGAGCCATCCTGGGGGTTCAGGGTGGGAGCTGGTGGTGAGCTGTCCTGGGGGCTCAGGGTGGGAGCTGGTGGTGAGCCGTCCTGGGGGTTCAGGGTAGGAGCTGGTGGTGAGCCGTCCTGGGGGTTTAGGGTGGGAGCTGGTGGTGAGCCGTCCTGGGGGTTCAGGGTGGGGGGCTCGTGGTGAGCTGTTCCGGTGTGGGGGCTTTTCTCTGTTTGCCCCGGGCGAACATCTCCTCCTCGGCAGACCGGCTCTGCTCATCTGTGAAATGAAGGTTTGGATTGGATGCCATCCCAAAGTCCTCTAATGCTGGTTTCTACGATTCTTCCCCTGAGGCTTGAGAGCATGACAGTCAGAACCTTCTCTGCTGTTGTTTTAGGGCCACACTCAGCGGTGCACAGAGGCTACTCTCAGTTCTGGTGCTTGGGGTCACTCATTGTGGTGTTCAGGGACCATGTTGTGCCTTTGAATTTGCTAAGCCTGCAGTCAGCCCTTTGAGCTCTCTCTCAGGCCCAGAATCTCTCTTGGCTATCAAACTCTTACGCCAGCCCGGGGCTCCTGCTGCCTCTGCTCTAAGGACGAGCACTGGGTGATGGTCCGGGGACCATGGACAGCCCAGAAGAGAGGTGTGCCTCCACGTGATGTCGCACCAAAGCCTGACCACGGGTGATTGGACCCTGCTGGGCCCTGATCTGGTTCTGTCTGGCTGAACCCGTCCTCACACCGCCAGGGGGTTTTGGGCGCACCCTGCGGGTGGGGTTCTGGCCTGGTCCTGCCTCCACCAGTTCAGTGGCCTTTCCTGGGGTGTGTCTGGATGCTGAGCTGAGTTTTGTTTCCCCCTCTCAGACCACTGAGTACTCAGCCATGGCCTCGCTGGCTGGAGGGCTGGACGACATGAAGGCCAACCTGACCAGCCCCACACCCCGCCGACATCGGGAGCACCGTGCCGCGGGCCGCAGTCCTATCCCATCGTGACAGGTGAGGATGTGGGGTGGGGGGGGGAAAGGGGGGAGGGAGGGAGAGAGAGAGAGAGAAGAGAGAGGGAGAGAGAGAGGGTGTGATTCAAAGAAGAGTCCACGTGTCCATGGTGCTTTGGAACTTGATGCTGTTTTGCTTCCACGAGGGGCAGAGGTCTCAAAACAAGTCCCAGAGGCTGCAGGGACCAGGACGCTGTAACCCTGAGGCCTGGTTGTAATTGTGCTGATGGAGCCATTGAGGGCAGATGCTGGACAGGCTTCGAGGCAGGGAAGCCTCAGGCCAGTGGCTTCTTCAGTGGGATTCAGTGTTTAAAGTTCCAGAGAAGGGCGGCCCTGCTGCCATCAGGCCTCCGATCACCAGGGGTCTTCAGCAGACCATTACTGGCCTGTGGACTGACAAGCAGAGACCAATTTGGGAAGGGTAGGTGGGTGGGGGCTGGAAATTGCTTGGTGGTTTCAAAGCTACGGCCTTTCCTCGTTAGGTGTCAGTGCGAGGAGCGAGTGTTCGGGCCTGGCTGGGTAATGTCCGTACCTTTCTGGGTTCTGGCTTCCTTATCTGTGCAATGGAACTACTGAGGGTGGTGCCGCCACCGGGTCCCAGAGGTGGCCCTGTGCAGGGCTGCAGAGACTCATGTCTAGGACTTGGGCGTGGGGAGTGTGTCCCCAACATGCCTGCCACACTGAATTCTTAAGAGTCGTCTCCTGATACCCACCGGGCGTGCTCCCTGGGTCGGGGGCTGCAGAGGGGCTGGAGGATGTGTAGACCCTTTCTGTCTGCTCCAGCACAAACTGATCCCGAGGGACGTGCTCTGGGAGTTGGTTCCAACTGGAGCGTGGTAGAGACAGTGGGGCCCCGAGGGTGGCAGAGGGAAGCGGGTGCAGCCCGTGGCCCCAGCCGTGGGGTCCTGTCTCCAGTCGCAGGAACTGCTAGGCTGGTAGGAGGACGCAGTAGGGAGTAACAGAGACCAGGGCTTCTTGAGAAACAGAAGTTTGTACAAGTCTGCTTTTAAAATATTGCAAGAGAGACAGAGGCGACAGCACAACAGGGAAGGCGTTTGCCTTGCATGCAGTTCAATCCCCTCACATCCCATATGGTTCCCTGAACACTGCCTCTGCATTCAGGACTAATTCCTGAGTGCAGAGCCAGGAGTAACTCCTGAGCACTCTCATGTTTGGTCCAACCGGAACCCCCCCAAATTCTAAGAGAGACAAAGGTTGTGTGTGTGTGTGTGTGTGTGTGTGTGTGTGTGTGAGGGGAAATAAGGGAACACGATTTCCTTATTGGCAAAAAGCTAATTTCCTTAATCTGGAGAGGGTTTTTAGAAACAAATGACAAAATGCATAGAAGAATGTAAAGCAGAGAATTATGTAGGGAAATGTTATTCATCATGGGAAAAACACAGGTAATCCAACAGCCTGGGAAAAACTGCAAATTAAAATAACCAGGAGACACCGGAAGAAAAAATAATTTGCCAAAGACTAAAAGGCTTCTTGAGGTCCAATCTTGGAAAGGGTCCGAGAAGCAGATCTATTCTGCTATACTGCTAACAGTGTGTGAATTGGGGCAGTTTTCCCTGGAGGGTAATTTGGCAATATCTATTTGGAACAACACATCCACTCTCTAACTCAGAAAGTTTATATGCACTTTGCCTCATAGATGCATTCACCTGTTCGCACAGCGATGCCTCTATATGCATAGCAATAACCATTTGCAAGGGCAAATAAATGAAAATAGTGCAGTAGGAGTTGGTAAAT